>JAGVVM010005901.1:0-18174 GCA_019149425.1 Psidium friedrichsthalianum
GGAGCATCGTATTAGGACGGCAATATTCTGTAGTATATGAGTTGGCGCAATGAATATTAATAACAAAAAATAACATAAACTCAACAACACGACCATATCGACGCCCAGAGCCCAATGCTGCGTACAAGCTTAATTGAAATGTTACGAAATACCTCTTGTATGTGAGGGTTGGCCAAAAAATCGATTTGAACAAAGTGCGGATTGGCCTTCTCCTCATCCAAAATTCAAATTTAAGTTTGCAGGCAAGATTATACCTTTAAGCAGATTGGCAAATTAATTCAGATGAATTACCAAAAATTTGGCATTAATTCTATCTAGTTCAATCAAATTCTTATCCCTCAAAGGCAAAGTGAACTTACATAAAATTCTCAAGCAGATAGCGATAACGTAAACATCAGATAAACAATATCTCAACCCAATCTCACAAGATATCAAGCATCAAAGCAAAAGATATCCGCAACCAAGTCCGTCTCCTTCTACGATATTATTCCAATTTCAAATATTCTCAAAGATTAGATAAAGTCTAAAAAATTCGGTCTGACAATCTCATCCACAACATAGAGAAGATCATCGGAGAGTCACACTGGATAACGATAATATCGAACCAACATAAAAAGATGGAATTACGAGAGCAAGGAGCTATTCACAATATCTAAAGATATGCTCGTGCTGCCCCGACTAGCCTAACTTAAAAAAAAAAAGTCGAATCATGAGATATACCAAAATATTACTAAAAACCAAACATTAAATATCCATGAGACATTTGTTCAAAATATGCCCTACACGCTTTATCACAAGAGATAATGCCCAAAACCAATCATATCCCCATAGCATGCATATTGAATATCAAAGAGATATGATCCGAATCAAATTATTCAAATTAAGGGGGAACAACCAATGATGCAAAATATTCTTGATGGCAGTTAAACACAATGTTTTCACAAGATGTACTATCCAGATTTGAAATAAACTCAAATTATGGTCCCCACCAAAAACCTTGCTACGATAATATACCAAACAAATCCAAATTTAGAGACCATATAAAGTCAATCAACCAAGATCGAAATAGCTTATTACCTCAATATCCCAATAATATTGCCCTTACCTAATTTGAAAATTGAGGAAACGCATGCCAATCCCCCAGCTAGAACTACTCTCGACTACTCTCCCCTCGTATTTTTCTCGTGACCGATCGCGCTTCAGGACTTAGCCCCATACGATCGATGAGCGCTCGGCAGAGAAGACGATTTGTAGCCTTCAACAAGGCCTCAATTATGCAGCCACTAAATTCCGCAGCTCCAATTCACCTACTCAATTCGAATTCCGAAGCGATACGTATAGGCCACTAAGCAAAACTTTCGAGCCGATATGCGCTAGCCCTTGTCGGAAGCTCAATTTTGCATAGCAACAATTGTGACAATCCTCCTTGCGGGACCCTTTTTCCAGCCAGCAATCTCGAGCCTTTTTCAAGGAACCTAAACATTCCAGCCCAGCTAATTTTTGTAGATATATCAAGCAACAGGCCGCACCAAACAGCCAAGCTTTATTTTTTGCATAAACGATCAAGAGAAAGGTCTATGTGATCCTGAGAAAACCTCGCCACTGATATACAGGCTGAAAACGCTCCAAAAAATAGGTTTCCTCTCACACGGCTGTTTATGAGCTCTGAAACAGCCAGCACAGAAACCACGAAACTAGCATGCCCCTAAATGATTACTCCTTAAAACAGATCGCAACAAGTAATGCCTTGAACAGCGTGTCGAAAACCAAGTCGAACAATAGCCCAAAGTCCTGCACCTCCGCTAGCCTGCTGAAAAATCGCCCTCCTTTCTCTATCCGTCTCATTGCCCAGAAGTATGCAGAGAATTTTTCCTTTCAAGCTCACTCCATCGTATCTCCCCTCGAGCTAGTGACTGTGTTATGAACATCGCGATGATGATGGCCCCTCTGTCAACGCCTAAGAGCCTTTACAGTGTTAGCTGTATATAGGCACAAGCTGCAATTCTCAATGAAGCGCGTGAGCGATTAGATCCGAGCATAGCGATTAAGCCATTTACAACCCAGCAGATCCAAAATTCTAACTTACTAAACGAGCTTTACATCCTCCTTATAAAACTCTAAAATTCAGATATTAGTTCAAAAGTCATAATGGCACTAGAATAAATCTGAAAAAATAATGCTTCCCCAAAAAACTCGCATAATTTCCTCTGCCCACACTCATATCCCTACAAGCCTAGTCCCCGAATTTCTCAAAGCTTGCACTACGGATCCATTGCTCCCGTCAATTAAAGCTTTTTTTTTTTTCTAAAACTCATTCCCCACGTCGGATGACAAAATGCAAATGCAGAAAAAATAAATATGCCAATGCCATGCCCGAGAAATATTTTGCGTGAGAATTAAAATTCTACAATCATTTGCCTTGCCTAATATGTGTGAATGAAAAAAAGAAAAATCAAAATTTAGGTGTCAACACATTCTATAATTTTTCACCGGTCAAAGAGTTAAATTGATTGAATTTGTGCCATTATCATATTTCCATGGACCGGGAATTTAATAGCACAAAGCAGGAATACCTTCAAATTTTCATAATGGAAAGCTTAATGAATTTTCTGTGTCTCGCCCACTACTCACCTTCAATATTCAGGGTCCCCGAAATGAAGAGATCTCCGAGGACCTTGGATGTGGCTTCTCGAACTCATGGGTCCATGAAACATTTCCATCAACATGTCTAAGTCTAGGATGTTCAGTAAAAGTGTGGGTCCTAACCATGTAAAGAAAAGCTTCCCAGGAATAGCACCATTTTTCATAAACATCAAATCTCAACCGGATTTCAAATATCACTCATTACCGTATCTATGGATGCACTGATGGTTGAAGGGGAAGATGCAAGGCACAATGTTGTTGGAGAAAGGCATGAAAGGTTTAGATTGAGCTTGCTTGGTCATTCTCATGGAGTCTCTAGTCCTAAAAGACAAGCCCGTAAGAGGTTTCATGGAGACCTTGCCTTCTCAAAAATCTTTCGAGCTTCTTTGGCTTCAACCATAGCAAACACGGTCAATTAAATGGAGAGAACAACCAAGGAAACCAAGTACATTTCCATACTCTACCTAACAAAATGAGACAGAGAACAATCAAGAACTCCTCAAGGTACAGTTATTGGGTTTCCTTTCAACAAAATGGTTGAGAAAATGGTTGACTTTCATGCTTCTTCTTTAGTAAATTTTTCTTCTTCTTTTTTTTCCTTATTCTAAGACACAAATGGGTGAGAGTGAAATGAAAAGAGACAGAGTGCGATATTGAAGATTTGAGTTGGAAAGAGCACAATGGGAAGCAGAACGATGTAACCCTATAGAATTCCTAAAAGAATGAATCCCAAAATGCTTGAGAAAATGGATGTCTTAATTTATGCAACCGTACGACATTCTTTGAATTTTGTACAATGCTCATTGGAAGCATGTCCTTTCTTTCCCCCACCCCCCCCCCCCCTTGAAAAACAAGGAGAGGAGGGGTTAATGATCTTTATGTGTCTAACCCATTCGTTGCCAAAAATTTTTGCGAGCTTACTTAAGTGTCAAATCGAAGAAAAAACAATCATTTAAAAGCCAACGGCAGGAGATTGCAGCCAAAAAATATACGTTGCAATTATATTTAAAACATTATAGTGCCACTTATAAATAAAAAATAAGTGCACGTGGCAATTTTATTTAGAAAAATCAGTCCATTTGGAAATTTTATTAAAAAAATATTCAGTCTTAAATTTAAAAATTAGCTTAAAATTCTAAATAAAGTAAATAAAAAACCTTGTCGATGCCAGAAATTTTTTTATTTTTATTTTTCATATTTTATTTTTATTTTTTAGCTTTGTTTTAGTTTTTTAACTTTTAACTTTTTTTATTGGTGACTAGGATCTTTCTGCGAGCCACTTAGATACCACGCAAGATTTATGGCAAAGCTCACCGGAGTTGCCACTCAAATAGTCATTTTTCAAAAAAAATTGGAACTTAACTGATCTAAAAGAAAATTATTGGCATCAAAGTGAGCGCTCTACACAAACTTAGACACTTCTAGTGTCCTTCTCCCTTTTTTATAAAGTTCAATAGGATAGACCATTGCCAAATTCATCTTGAATAATCTCCACCTGGGGATATGCATGAGCTGTTGAATTTGGTTGGTGAGGCCCAGATGATTAGTGATCATTAGTAAGAGGTGAACCTTATGACAAAGAGGATGCTGCACATCCACTTCACCAGCCAAACTTTGCTTTGGCCATCCCCAAATCATCTTCTCGTAACTTGAACACATCACAGTCACTACATTCTGTAATTTTTCACTAGTCAAAGAGTTAAATGAATTGAACCTGCATGATTATCAGATTTCCATGGACTCGAAATTTAATAGCACCAAGCAGTAATACCTTCAACTTTTCATAATGAAAAGCCGGGTTAATGATCTTTTTGTGTTTGGCCCACTTGTCGCCCTCAATATTCAAGGTCCCCCAAAATGAAGAGATATCCAAGGACCTTGGGGATGTGACTTCTCGAACTCATGGATCGATGAAAACATTTCCATCAACATGTATGATTCCATGATGTTCAGTACAAGCGTAGGTCCCAACCATGTAAAGAAAAGCTTCCGTGCAATAGCAACATTTTTTAGAAACATCAAATAGCAACCGGATTTCAAATATCAATCATTACCATATCCATGGATGCAACGATGGTTCAAGTGGAAGATGTGAGGCACAATGTTGTTGGAGAAAGGCATTACACGTTCAGATTGAGCTTGCTTGGTCATTCTCATGGAGTCTCTCAGGTCTTAAAAGACAAGCCCGTAAGAGGTTCCATGAAGACCATGCCTTCCCAAAAATCTTTCGGGCTTCTTCGGCTTCAACAATAGCAAACGCGGTTACCGCGTTGAAGAGAACAACCAAGGAAACTAAGTACATTTCCATACTCTACCTGATCAAAATGAGATAGAGAACAATCAAAAACTCGTCAAGGTACAGTTCTTGGGTTTCCTTTCAACAAAATCATTTAGAAAATTGGTGACTTACATGCCTTTTCTTCAATAAATTTTGCTTCTTTTTTTCGCCCCTTCTTCAAAGACACAAATGGTGAGAGTGAGAGATGAAAAGAGGCAGGGTGTGATACTGAATATTTGAGCGGGAAAGAGCACGGTGGGAAGTAGAACAATGTAACACTAAAGAAATCCTAAAAACATGAATCCCAAAATGCTTGAGAAAGTGGATTACTTAATTTATGCAACCCTAAGACATTCTTTGAACTTTTTACAATGTTCATTCCTTTCCTTGTTTTTCAAGGAAAAACAAGGAAAGGACGGGTTAATGATCTTTTTACATCTAGCCCATTTGGTGCCAAAATTTTTGCAGTCTCACTTAAGTGCCAAATAGGAGAAAAATGATCAATTAAATGGCAACGGAGGGAGATTCCGGCCAAAAAATATACGTCACTTTATATTTAAAACATTGTAGTTCCACATTATTTATAATTAAAAAATAAGTGCACGCGGACTGCACGGGGTAATTTTATTTAGAAAATTAGTCCACTTAGCAATTTTATTAAAAAAATTCAGTCTTAAACTTAAAAATAAGCTAAAAAAATTTAAATAAAGTAAAATAAAAATAATAAACCTTGTCAATTCCAAAAATTTTCATATTTTTTTCAAATTTATTTTTTAGTTTTTAGCTTATTTTTTGGTTTTTTTAACTTTCAACTTTTTTATTGATGACTAGGATCCTTCGGCAAGTCACGTAGATGCCACGTAAGATTTATGATAAAAACTCATCAGAGTTGACACTCAAATAGTCGTTTTTCAAAAAAAAATTGCACTTAAGTGATCCAAAAAAAAATTGGCAATTATGATTTCCTTTTGCCATTTTTATAGAGTTCAAGATCTCAAGATAGACTGTTGCCAAATTCATCTTAACTAAACTCCACCCGGGGATATGCATGAGCTGTTGAATTTTGTTGGTGAGGCCTAGTTGTTCTCTTTGCGGCCGCACATCCACTTCACCGGCCAAACTTTGCTTTTGCGATCCCTAATCATCTCCTCACAACTTGAACATGTTGCGGTCACTACATTATGTAATTTTTCATAGGTCAAAGAGTTAAATGAATTGAATGTGTGTGATTATCAGACTTCCATGGACCCAGAATTTAATAGTACCTAACAGTAATACCTTCAAATTTTTATATTGGAAAGCTGGGTTAATGATCTTTCTATGTCTAGCCCACTAGTCGCCTTCAATACTCAGGGTCCCCAAAATGAAGAGATTTTCGAGGACCTTGGATGTGGCTTCTCCAACTCATGGATCCATGAAAACATTTCCATCAACATGTCTAAGTCCATGATGTTCAGTACAGGCGTGGGTCCTAACCATGTAAAGAAAAGCTTCCCTAAAATAGCACCACTTTTTAGAAACATCAAATAGCAGCCATGTAATGCCCCAAACCTGGCGGCAACATAACATCCCGCAACTCATTGATTGGCCCACGAGAACAACAACCCAGGATTCATCGCAGCACAATCAACGAACTTATAACTTGCGCCAGCGAAAGTGGACATCACACCCGTACATTCATAAAGAAAGGGTAGAGAAGAGAGAAACAGTTCGACATACAAAAGGCATTTCATTGGAATGATAAAACTAGCATTTAGGTACAACCTTTCCAAAAGGAATACCACCAGCTGGCCTATGCTAACAAAAAGAGCGAGCAAGGCCTACTAGTCCACACATCCATATCACTCCAGTCATATGAGGGCAACTCCTCAGGGTCAGACTCCTCGAGCGTCGGTGGATCACTATCCATCGGATCCTCAAAATCTGCTCCATTTATCTTCATGAGACCAAGCGATCCACTTATGACTAGAGTTTAGTGTCTGAAAATAGGTTATACAATAATAATGAGACGAGTATTAGCAAGCTCACCACTAACCTCGCTCAGGGTGAAGCACACGCTCGAGTTAACCCTAAACATGCAGTTCTAGGTCATCAGGTTACCACTGCCTAACTAGACTAAACGATTGTGAATGTATATGACCCAACAACACTATAAAACAGTTGGGAAAACATACAATTTACCATTCAATCCATGGCAACAAATGTGAATGCTCATGTAGGACATGCTCAAATTCATTTTTTTTTATTCTACAGCACATCCAATTACATGGCTCATCAGCCCGTGCCTCAACCCGCAAGGTAGCTAACTAAGACCTGGGTTGGCACAACCCCTTTTGCTGTGTACCAGCAAGTACGCCTCCTGTGCGTACAAGACCCAGGTACACTGCCCCTCCTATTGCCTCAACCAGCAAGGCATCAAATTCAAGACACGGGTTGGCATTCCTTATAACTCCAGCTACCTCGTGCCATGCACATTCGGGCGCACTATCCTTATCTCACCATTTCAGGTTGACACATCACCCTTTGCCCGTGTACCAGCAAGTACGCCTTCCGCGCGTACAAGACCTAGGTACACTGCCTCTCCCAGTGCCTCAACCAGCAAGGCATCAAATCCAAGACATAGGTTGGCGCCCTTTATCACTCCAGCTACCCCGCGCCATGTATGTTCAAGGGCACCATCCTTATCTTGCCTTTTCCCCCTCATTAGGGCACACCCGCCTGCTGCTCGATTTTATTGAATTTTGTGCCACATGCTCATGTTATCCATGCATATTCACATATATATAATTCACAAGCAGGCATGTTCGGACAGTTTTTCCCGATATCGAGCACGAAACACTTTATGCAGACAGACTTTCATTCGGGCAAAGGCTTGTTATTTCAAATGCATGGAAAATCAGGGTCTGATACTACACAACAACAATGATCTCATAGGAATGTACATTCGAGTCAAGAATTAGCACATACAAGCCTTGATCAACGACAAAAACCACTTTTTCATGCATGAAACTCGATATTCTTGAACTTTACCTCTAGGTATCACACATATCACTTGAGGACAGCCCTAAACTTCCCTTGGACAGCATATTAATGACATAAATAGTAACCAACGATGATCAAACAGCAAGTCAAGTGAATAAGCTTCACATCCAAGCTTTTCTCTACTCTAAGCAATCCCTAGAACCCATCTAAAGCTAAGTCAAGTTATGTACAATAATCCTACTCCAAGGTTAGAGGTTATGCTTACCTCAAACCAAATTTGAACGACTTGGGAACCGGCCAAACGGAGGCCGAACGACGGCGGTTCTCGCCGATACACCGACGAACGAAAATGGCACCAGCGGATGATAGCAATGGAGGGCTGACCTTGGCTGGTCAAGAGTGATTCTTAGGCCTAAGAATGAGAAGAAATGAAGTGAGCAAAATTTACACGACCACCAGAACGACGGTGGCTCTCCGGAGGCTCCCGGCATCGACGGGCGGTCTGTGAAGTCCACGGAAAAAAAAGCGGATTGTTCAAGGTCCAAATGAACATGAGAGTGACTTCAAGAGACTCACCTAAGTTAAACAAGGCCAAGGGAGACACGGCAGGGTGGCCGAATGGTGGCAACGACGGGCAAACGATGGTGGCGACCTGAGCAACCGACAGTGGTTCTTCGTTCGGCCAAGGGGAAGAAGAGGGGAGGGGAAAGGAAGAAGAAAAGGGAAGGGAGTGTGAGGGAGAGAGAGTGGCCGAAAGTTATGAGGAGGGAGAGAGAGAGTGTGAGCTTCATGAGTTCTTGAAATGTGAGTGGGAGTAGGTAGGATTAGATGAGTGAGATGAGTGAGATGATAGAGTTGATGGACTTGACTTGATGTGATTGACCAAGATTGATTTGATGGTGATTTGATTGAAATGACTTGACAAGATCGTGATTGATGTGATAGATTCGATTGATTTAACAATCGATGAGACATTTTCCTCAAGTCTCATGCAAAATGTGCTAATCGGGCTAGAGCGCGAACGGACCCATACGTACTACTACGCTAAACTGACATTCTTTTTAAACCACAAATATTTCTACTGACTATCAAGGGAGCCCATTGCAAATCGGGGCAAAGCGATCATTCGCAAAGTACTGCCTTAATTCTTTAAATTCCAAAGCAAACCAGTCAACTGCTAAGCCATTTGGGACAACTTCCAAATTTCAAAGTGATATTCTCGAAGAGTCGATTATTCAAATTCGGAATTCGTTTCGTGGCCAAATTCATTAAACAGCAGCTCTAGTAAATACTCAGATCAACGGGCGGCTATTTAGGAGATACGCGATCGACAGGTCAGGTCCATGTACTTTAAAGTCCTAAGCAGCCTTTCCCTTTTGATTAGTCATATTGGAGTAGCTAATTCCAAATGAAATTTGACTAGAGCGTGCTAATGAAATACATCTATTCAGTATTACCAATCCCGAAAATGGGTCGAAAAATCCAGAATGTCACAAACCGGATTAGAAATACCACTCATTACCGTATCAATGGATACACCGATGGTTGAGCGAAAGATTTGAGGCGCGATGTTGTTGGAGAAAGGCATGACAAGTTTAGATTGAGCTTGTTTGGTCATTCTCATGGAGTCTCTCAAGTCCTAAAAGACAAACCCCCAAGAGGTTCCATGGAGACCTTGCCTTCTCAGAAATCTTCTGAGCTTCTTCGGCTTCAACCATAGCAAACGTGGTTCACGGCAATGGAGAGAACAACCGAGAAAGCCAAGTACATTTCCATACTTTGCCTAAAAAAAAGAGATAGAGAACAATCAAGAACTCCTCAAGGTACAGTTCTTTGGCTTCCTTTCAACAAAGTGTTTGGGAAATGGGTGACGTACATGCTTCTTCTTCCATAAATTTTTCTTCTTCTCTTTTTTTCCTTCTTCTAAGACACAAATGGGTGAGACTGAGAGATGAAAAGTGTCAAAGTGCGATACTGAAGATTTGAGTGGTAAAGAGCGAAGTGGGAAGCAGAATCCCAAAGTGCTTGAGAAAATGGGTCAATTAATTTATGCAACCGTATAACATTATTTGAATTTTGTATAATGTCCATTGCAAGCACGTCCTTTTCTTTTTTTTCTTGAAAATCAAGAAAAGGTCGGGTTAATGATCTTTCTGTGTATGGCCCATTTGGTGCCAAAAATTTTTACCAGCTCACTTAAGTGCCAAATCGGAAAAAAAGAATACCACTTAAATGCCAACGGCAGGAGATTCCGACCAAAAAATATACGTTGCATTTCTATTTAAAACATGATAGGGCCACATTATTTATAACTAAACAAAAGTGCACGTGGGCTGCACGTGACAATTTTATTTAGAAAAATCAGTCCCCTTGGCAATTTTATTAAAAAAATATTCATTCTTAAATTTGAAAAAAAATTAAAATAATTAAAATAAAATAATTTATATATTTAAAAAAACTTGTCAATGCCATAAATTTTCCTTTTTTTTAGTTTTTAGCTTCTTTTTTACTTTTTTTTAACTTTAAACGTTTTATTGGTGACTAGGATCCTTTGGCAAGCCACTTAGATGTCATGTAAGATTTATGAGAAAGCTGACCAGAGTGGCACTCAAATAGTCATTTTTCAAAAAAAATTGACACTTAAGTGATCCAAAAAAAAAATTGACACCAAAGTAAGCACTCTACACAACTTTGGCACTTTTAGTGTACTTCTGCCCTTTTATAGTTTTCAAGATCTCAAGATAGATTATTTCCAAATTCATCTTGACTAACCTCCACCCAAGGATATGCATGAGCTGTTGAATTTTGATGGTGAGGCCTAGTTGTTCTCATTGAGGCCACACTTCCATTTCACCAGTTGAAATTTTCTTTTACCATCCCCTAATCATCTCCTCAAAACCTGAACACGTTGCCATCACTACATGCTTTAATTTTTCACTAGTCAAAGAGTTAAATGAATTGAATGTGCGTGATTATCAGATTCCATGAATCGAGAATTTAGTGGAACCAAGCAGCAATACCTTCAACTTTTCATAATGAAAAGCCAGATTAATGATCTTTCTGTGTCTAGCCCACTTGTCACCCTCAATATTCAGGGCCCCCAAAATGAAGAGATCTCCAAGGACTTTGGATGTGGCTTCTCAAACTCATGGATACATGAAAATATTTCCATCAACATGTTTGAGTTCAATACAGGCCTAGGTCATAACTATGTAAAGAAAACTTCCCTGCAATAGCACCATTTTTAGAAACATCAAATGGCAACCGGATTTCAAATATCACTCATTACTGTATCTATGGATGCACTCATGGTTGAAGGGGAAGATGCATCACGCAATGTTTTTGCAGAAAGGCATGACAAGTTCAAATTGAGCTTGCTTGGTCATTCTTATGGAGTTTCTCAAGTCCTGAAGGACAAGCCCATAAGATGCTCCATGGAGACCTTGCCTTCTCAGAAATCTTTCGAGCTTCTTCAACGTCAACCATAGCAAACTTAAATGAATTGAATGTGCATGATTATCAAATTTCCTTGGATCGGGAATTTAATAGAACCAAGTAGTAATACCTTCAACTATTCATAATGGAAAGCCAGGTGTCAACCTCAATATGCAGGGTCCTCGAAATGAAGAGATCTCCAAGGGCTTTGGATGTGGCTTCTCAAACTCATGGATCCATGAAAACATTTCCATCAACATGTCTGAGTCCATGATGTTCAGTAAAGGCGTGGGTCCTAACTATGTAAAGTAAAGCTTCCCTGCAATAGCACCATTTTTCAGAAACATCAAATGGCAATCGAATTTCAAATATCACTCATTATTGTATCTATGGAAGCACTGACCATTGAAGGGAAAGATACGAGGCATGATGTTGTTGGGGAAATGCATGATAGGATCAAATCGAGCTTGCTTGGTCATTCTCATGGAGTCTCTCAGGTCCTAAAAGACAAACCCAAAGAGATTCCATGGAGACCTTGCCTTCTCAAAAATCTTTTGAGCTTCTTGGGCTTCAACCATAGCAAACACAGTCACGACAATGGGGAGAAAAATTGAGGAAACCAAGTACATTTCATACTCTGCCTAAATAAAATGAGACAGAGAACAATCAAGAACTCCTCAAGGTACAGTTCTTGGTTTCCTTTTACAAAATGCTTGAGAAAATGGGTGACTTACATGCTTCTTCTTCAGTAAATTTTGCTCTTTTTTTTTCTTTATTCTAATACATAAATGAGTGAGAGTGAGAGGTGAAAAGAGGCAGAGTGCGATAATGAAGATTTGAGTGGGAAAGAGCCCGATGGGAAGCAGAACGATGTAACACTAAAGAATTCCAAAAAACATGAATCCCAAAATGCTTGAGAAAATGGGTGACTTATTTCATGCAACCGAAGGACATTCTTTGAACTTGGTATAATGTTCATTGCAAGCACGTCCTTTCCTTTTTTTCTTGAAAAACAAGGAAAGGACGTGCTTGCAATGAACATTATACCAAGTTCAAAGAATGTCCTTCGGTTGCATGAAATAAGTCACCCATTTTCTCAAGCATTTTGGGATTCATGTTTTTTGGAATTCTTTAGTGTTACATCGTTCTGCTTCCCATCGGGCTCTTTCCCACTCAAATCTTCATTATCGCACTCTGCCTCTTTTCACCTCTCACTCTCACTCATTTATGTATTAGAATAAAGAAAAAAAAAGAGCAAAATTTACTGAAGAAGAAGCATGTAAGTCACCCATTTTCTCAAGCATTTTGTAAAAGGAAACCAAGAACTGTACCTTGAGGAGTTCTTGATTGTTCTCTGTCTCATTTTATTTAGGCAGAGTATGAAATGTACTTGGTTTCCTCAATTTTTCTCCCCATTGTCGTGACTGTGTTTGCTATGGTTGAAGCCCAAGAAGCTCAAAAGATTTTTGAGAAGGCAAGGTCTCCATGGAATCTCTTTTGGGTTTGTCTTTTAGGACCTGAGAGACTCCATGAGAATGACCAAGCAAGCTCGATTTGATCCTATCATGCATTTCCCCAACAACATCATGCCTCGTATCTTTCCCTTCAATGGTCAGTGCTTCCATAGATACAATAATGAGTGATATTTGAAATTCGATTGCCATTTGATGTTTCTGAAAAATGGTGCTATTGCAGGGAAGCTTTACTTTACATAGTTAGGACCCACGCCTTTACTGAACATCATGGACTCAGACATGTTGATGGAAATGTTTTCATGGATCCATGAGTTTGAGAAGCCACATCCAAAGCCCTTGGAGATCTCTTCATTTCGAGGACCCTGCATATTGAGGTTGACACCTGGCTTTCCATTATGAATAGTTGAAGGTATTACTACTTGGTTCTATTAAATTCCCGATCCAAGGAAATTTGATAATCATGCACATTCAATTCATTTAAGTTTGCTATGGTTGACGTTGAAGAAGCTCGAAAGATTTCTGAGAAGGCAAGGTCTCCATGGAGCATCTTATGGGCTTGTCCTTCAGGACTTGAGAAACTCCATAAGAATGACCAAGCAAGCTCAATTTGAACTTGTCATGCCTTTCTGCAAAAACATTGCGTGATGCATCTTCCCCTTCAACCATGAGTGCATCCATAGATACAGTAATGAGTGATATTTGAAATCCGGTTGCCATTTGATGTTTCTAAAAAATGGTGCTATTGCAGGGAAGTTTTCTTTACATAGTTATGACCTAGGCCTGTATTGAACTCAAACATGTTGATGGAAATATTTTCATGTATCCATGAGTTTGAGAAGCCACATCCAAAGTCCTTGGAGATCTCTTCATTTTGGGGGCCCTGAATATTGAGGGTGACAAGTGGGCTAGACACAGAAAGATCATTAATCTGGCTTTTCATTATGAAAAGTTGAAGGTAATTGCTGCTTGGTTCCACTAAATTCTCGATTCATGGAATCTGATAATCACGCACATTCAATTCATTTAACTCTTTGACTAGTGAAAAATTAAAGCATGTAGTGATGGCAACGTGTTCAGGTTTTGAGGAGATGATTAGGGGATGGTAAAAGAAAATTTCAACTGGTGAAATGGAAGTGTGGCCTCAATGAGAACAACTAGGCCTCACCATCAAAATTCAACAGCTCATGCATATCCTTGGGTGGAGGTTAGTCAAGATGAATTTGGAAATAATCTATCTTGAGATCTTGAAAACTATAAAAGGGCAGAAGTACACTAAAAGTGCCAAAGTTGTGTAGAGTGCTTACTTTGGTGTCAATTTTTTTTTTGGATCACTTAAGTGTCAATTTTTTTTGAAAAATGACTATTTGAGTGCCAACTCTGGTCAGCTTTCTCATAAATCTTACATGACATCTAAGTGGCTTGCCAAAGGATCCTAGTCACCAATAAAACGTTTAAAGTTAAAAAAAAGTAAAAAAGAAGCTAAAAACTAAAAAAAAGGAAAATTTATGGCATTGACAAGTTTTTTTAAATATATAAATTATTTTATTTTAATTATTTTAATTTTTTTTCAAATTTAAGAATGAATATTTTTTTAATAAAATTGCCAAGGGGACTGATTTTTCTAAATAAAATTGTCACGTGCAGCCCACGTGCACTTTTGTTTAGTTATAAATAATGTGGCCCTATCATGTTTTAAATAGAAATGCAACGTATATTTTTTGGTCGGAATCTCCTGCCGTTGGCATTTAAGTGGTATTCTTTTTTCCGATTTGGCACTTAAGTGAGCTGGTAAAAATTTTTGGCACCAAATGGGCCATACACAGAAAGATCATTAACCCGACCTTTTCTTGATTTTCAAGAAAAAAAAGAAAAGGACGTGCTTGCAATGGACATTATACAAAATTCAAATAATGTTATACGGTTGCATAAATTAATTGACCCATTTTCTCAAGCACTTTGGGATTCTGCTTCCCACTTCGCTCTTTACCACTCAAATCTTCAGTATCGCACTTTGACACTTTTCATCTCTCAGTCTCACCCATTTGTGTCTTAGAAGAAGGAAAAAAAGAGAAGAAGAAAAATTTATGGAAGAAGAAGCATGTACGTCACCCATTTTCCCAAACACTTTGTTGAAAGGAAGCCAAAGAACTGTACCTTGAGGAGTTCTTGATTGTTCTCTATCTCTTTTTTTTAGGCAAAGTATGGAAATGTACTTGGCTTTCTCGGTTGTTCTCTCCATTGCCGTGAACCACGTTTGCTATGGTTGAAGCCGAAGAAGCTCAGAAGATTTCTGAGAAGGCAAGGTCTCCATGGAACCTCTTGGGGGTTTGTCTTTTAGGACTTGAGAGACTCCATGAGAATGACCAAACAAGCTCAATCTAAACTTGTCATGCCTTTCTCCAACAACATCGCGCCTCAAATCTTTCGCTCAACCATCGGTGTATCCATTGATACGGTAATGAGTGGTATTTCTAATCCGGTTTGTGACATTCTGGATTTTTCGACCCATTTTCGGGATTGGTAATACTGAATAGATGTATTTCATTAGCACGCTCTAGTCAAATTTCATTTGGAATTAGCTACTCCAATATGACTAATCAAAAGGGAAAGGCTGCTTAGGACTTTAAAGTACATGGACCTGACCTGTCGATCGCGTATCTCCTAAATAGCCGCCCGTTGATCTGAGTATTTACTAGAGCTGCTGTTTAATGAATTTGGCCACGAAACGAATTCCGAATTTGAATAATCGACTCTTCGAGAATATCACTTTGAAATTTGGAAGTTGTCCCAAATGGCTTAGCAGTTGACTGGTTTGCTTTGGAATTTAAAGAATTAAGGCAGTACTTTGCGAATGATCGCTTTGCCCCGATTTGCAATGGGCTCCCTTGATAGTCAGTAGAAATATTTGTGGTTTAAAAAGAATGTCAGTTTAGCGTAGTAGTACGTATGGGTCCGTTCGCGCTCTAGCCCGAATTAGCACATTTTGCATGAGACTTGAGGAAAATGTCTCATCGATTGTTAAATCAATCGAATCTATCACATCAATCACGATCTTGTCAAGTCATTTCAATCAAATCACCATCAAATCAATCTTGGTCAATCACATCAAGTCAAGTCCATCAACTCTATCATCTCACTCATCTCACTCATCTAATCCTACCTACTCCCACTCACATTTCAAGAACTCATGAAGCTCACACTCTCTCTCTCCCTCCTCATAACTTTCGGCCACTCTCTCTCCCTCACACTCCCTTCCCTTTTCTTCTTCCTTTCCCCTCCCCTCTTCTTCCCCTTGGCCGAACGAAGAACCACTGTCGGTTGCTCAGGTCGCCACCATCGTTTGCCCGTCGTTGCCACCATTCGGCCACCCTGCCGTGTCTCCCTTGGCCTTGTTTAACTTAGGTGAGTCTCTTGAAGTCACTCTCATGTTCATTTGGACCTTGAACAATCCGCTTTTTTTTCCGTGGACTTCACAGACCGCCCGTCGATGCCGGGAGCCTCCGGAGAGCCACCGTCGTTCTGGTGGTCGTGTAAATTTTGCTCACTTCATTCCTTCTCATTCTTAGGCCTAAGAATCACTCTTGACCAGCCAAGGTCAGCCCTCCATTGCTATCATCCGCTGGTGCCATTTTCGTTCGTCGGTGTATCGGCGAGAACCGCCGTCGTTCGGCCTCCGTTTGGCCGGTTCCCAAGTCGTTCAAATCTGGTTTGAGGTAAGCATAACCTCTAACCTTGGAGTAGGATTATTGTACATAACTTGACTTAGCTTTAGATGGGTTCTAGGGATTGCTTAGAGTAGAGAAAAGCTTGGATGTGAAGCTTATTCACTTGACTTGCTGTTTGATCATCGTTGGTTACTATTTATGTCATTAATATGCTGTCCAAGCGAAGTTTAGGGCTGTCCTCAAGTGATATCTGTGATACCTAGAGGTAAAGTTCAAGAATATCGAGTTTCATGCATGAAAAAGTGGTTTTTGTCGTTGATCAAGGCTTGTATGTGCTAATTCTTGACTCGAATGTACATTCCTATGAGATCATTGTTGTTGTGTAGTATTAGACCCTGATTTTCCATGCATTTGAAATAACAAGTCTTTGCCCGAATGAAAGTTTGTCTGCATAAAGTGTTTCGTGCTCGATATCGGGAAAAACTGTCCGAACATGCCTGCTTGTGAATTATATATATGTGAATATGCATGGATAACATGAGCATGTGGCACAAAATTCAATAAAATCGAGCAGCAGGCGGGTGTGCCCTAATGAGGGGGAAAAGGCAAGATAAGGATGGTGCCCTTGAACATACATGGCGCGGGGTAGCTGGAGTGATAAAGGGCGCCAACCTATGTCTTGGATTTGATGCCTTGCTGGTTGAGGCACTGGGAGAGGCAGTGTACCTAGGTCTTGTACGCGCGGAAGGCGTACTTGCTGGTACACGGGCAAAGGGTGATGTGTCAACCTGAAATGGTGAGATAAGGATAGTGCGCCCGAATGTGCATGGCACGAGGTAGCTGGAGTTATAAGGAATGCCAACCCGTGTCTTGAATTTGATGCCTTGCTGGTTGAGGCAATAGGAGGGGCAGTGTACCTGGGTCTTGTACGCACAGGAGGCGTACTTGCTGGTACACAGCAAAAGGGGTTGTGCCAACCTGGGTCTTAGTTAGCTACCTTGCGGGTTGAGACACGGGCTGATGAGCCATGTAATTGGATGTGCTGTAGAATAAAAAAAAATGAATTTGAGCATGTCCTACATGAGCATTCACATTTGTTGTCATGGATTGAATGGTAAATTGTATGTTTTCCCAACTGTTTTATAGTGTTGTTGGGTCATATACATTCACAATCGTTTAGTCTAGTCAGGCAGTGGTAACCTGATGACCTAGAACTGCATGTTTAGGGTTGACTCGAGCGTGTGCTTCACCCTGAGCGAGGTTAGTGGTGAGCTTGCTAATACTCGTCTCATTATTATTGTATAACCTATTTTCAGACACTAAACTCTCATAAGTGGATCGCTTGGTCTCATGAAGATAAAATGGAGCAGATTTTGAGGATCCGATGGATAGTGATCCACCGACGCTCGAGGAGTCTGACCCTGAGGAGTTCCCTCATATGACTGGAGTGATATGGATGTGTGGACTAGTAGGCCTTGCTCGCTCTTTTTGTTAGCATAGGCCAGCTGGTGGTATTCCTTTGGAAAGGTTGTACCTAAATGCTAGTTTTATCATTCCAATGAAATGCCTTTTGTATGTCGAACTGTTTCTCTCGTCTCTACCCTTTCTTTATGAATGTACGGGTGTGATGTCCACTTTCGCTGGCAAGTTATAAGTTCGTTGATTGTGCTGCGATGAATCCTGGGTGTTGTTCTCG
>JAGVVM010005902.1:0-21124 GCA_019149425.1 Psidium friedrichsthalianum
TTTTTTGTCCCTTTGTTCCCCCCCGTCTCTCTCTCCCCCTCCTCCCCCCCCCCCCCCCCTTTTTTCCCCCCCCCTTTTCTCCCCTCCTTTTTTTTTTCCTCTCCCCCCCCCCCCCCTTTTTTCCCACCGGTGTCCCCCCCCCCTTCGTTACCCCCCCACTCCCCCGGACTCCCCTTCGTCCCGCTACCCCGTCGCGAACCAGCCCTTTCACTCCCACACTCCTCCTCACTCCAAACATGGTACTCTTCTCCCCCCTACACAGAGGGCGACCCCTATTTTCGCCCCATCAATGTATCTTTTTTCCGAGGTTCAAACTTGGATCGGTGATTAATCGATATGGTCGTGGCGGTGGTGATGTTACGCTAGCCCTCCCGGCGGATAGTCGAGTGCGCGTTTCGTAACGTTACGCTGATCGGACAAAAAAAAAACGCCCCCCCTTTCGATACTAAAAAAAAAAAAGGTGCATAGACTGTGGAAGGTTGGACCCGTTGAAGAAGGTGATCGGTTGACGGTGGCCCTCGCCCTCGCTTGGGCGGCGTCAGGCGAGGGACCCATTAATTAAATGAAGTTAAATAGCTTTTTACAAGGCATTAATGAAGATCCTGCAGGACACCCATTATCTTTATTGTATGATCGTGGATGTCATGGCAATTTCCTTAAAAATTGATTAGATCCCACGGTTCAAGCCTTTAAAACGAGAGCGTGTGGTTCAACGATTCATTGCACTCAATTTTAGCAAAGACATATCTATACACCCCTTCTACTAGGATTTTTTTTTTATTCGAGTATATCTACCTTTATTCTATTCTAGAATAGTTACTAAAGCACAAGATAAATAAAACATATATTATATTGATTTTTATCCAGACTACTAACGCAAGCTAATTATGATGACGTACGTATTTATGTCTTTGGACGCATGAATAGCGACATCCACCAAGCGGGGCGAGACCCGGACCCGTTATGGGAGATGGATCGACCCGTCCTAAGGAGTGAAGCTACATGCAAGAGAAGATGATAATCAATACGGTCTGTTTTCATTGGAATTTCGATTTTTTTGGACGACTTTTCCCTTAACGTATTTTTTTCTCTTATTTGGAAGGTCGGTTGATCTTTGGTGTGACGGTATTCCATTTCATGGACAATCTTTCTCTTCATGTCGGCTAAAATTCCTTCTCATTTTCTCAATCGGAGTCCCACTCTCGACGCTTAGCACGAAAACTGCTCGCTCTGATCGTGCTCGTCCACCTCCAACGCTTTAAGACCGGGTCGTGCTAATTTTAGATCACGCGAGACTTATTTACCGCGCAACGTCTTCAGCCTAAGTAACGAAAGATCCAGACATATCCAAAAAAACAAAACCTTCACCTTGTACCCGTCTTCGAATGTTGCACAATTCCTCTGGATCCAACATGAACATTACTAAAACCTTCCTTAATTGCTCTGCAACTCTTTTTGATCTGTTTAGTTGGGACTCGAAATTGAAGGCGGAAAAAAGGCTGTGATAAGAGTTTAACGAGAGAGAGCATACAAACAAGAGGCTGAAAAGGCACACGGAATCCGTTAAACAGTGGTCTGACAAACTTGCGGGGTGGAAAAGATACAAATCGGAAAATCAATAGGAGCAGGATGGTGGACACTGGACAGCCGAGGGTTAGTTTTTCGTTCCTCTTTCTTTTCAGGAAGTTTTATCTCATTCTGGACGATTGATCTCAAATTTTCATGAATTTCGTAATTATTATCATTCGGATGAGATGTTAGTGATTTTGATGAATGAGGGGATCTTATTTTTGAGTTGTTCGTTAGGGCAAAAGGAGATCTCAAGTGATAATATTTATGTACGGAACTCACTTTGGTATTAACATTTTTCGCCGGATCACTTAAGTGCCAAATCGGAGAAAAAATAATCACTGAAGTATCAACGGCGAAAAATTCCGACCAAACATTCCACTTGGCATTTTTATATTACATGGATTCTTTCAATATATATATATATATATATATATATATATATATAAAAGTCCATGTGGCAATTGTTTTTAGAAAATTCAGTCCATGTGGACTGAATTTTTATAAATTAACCTAATTTTTTTAATATTTAAATTAAATTTAAAAAATAAGCTTAAAACTAAAAAAAAACAAAACAAAACAAAATAACTGTATCTCTCTTTAAACTCTTTGTTGTGACACCTGCAACTCCAAACTTGTATCTGTGCGACACATTTATTCTAAACGTGTATCAGTGTGATACATTTACTCCAAACTTTTTTTATGACACCAAAAACCCTAAATTTATATCCGTATGACGCATTTACCTAATTTGGGGTAATTATGTCATAACAGGTATAGTTTGGGGTTTTTAATGTCACTAATAACGCTTAGAGTAAATGTGTCACACGCTTGGGATTTTTTATGCCACAAAAATGGGTTTTTTAAAATGGTTTTTTGCCTATAAAAAAATAAACCAGTGACGTGAACAACTTTAGCAGTTATACAGATATCTCTATTAGTTTTTTCATTGCAAAAACTGCCCCAAAAATGGATGGTTTAGGGGCACTCATATTAAGAAGTGAGACATGGCTACTGAATAATGTTTTTGCCATGTAGCAATCCACAGGTATGGATCAACATATGGTAATTTAGGTGTAAGTGGCCCAGGTCGCGAAAGGGGTTGACATCAAGCCCAAAGGTTTAGATAGACCGGGTTCGACCTTCTCTGCCTAAAAATAATCTTAATGGACAGGGATAATCCGAGATTCAGCCGCTAATCCAGAGTAAACACTGGCCTAAAGCTTTGTTGAGGGAATTTGGAAGGATAGGATGAACAATCATACCTTTGTCATGACAGAAATACGCTGCTCCTCCTTGCATAGGCACCGTTGACCCATCCAGAAAAAAGATGCCATGTATTATTGTTCTCTCTCGGAATAATTACCAAAAAAAGTCATAAACCTATTGAAATTGTGTTAATTCAATCCCTTTTTTTTTTGCCAATTGAGTCATAAACCTTTTGTAATTGTATCAATTCAGTCCACTTTACCTATCGATGCTAACGTACATAATTTTTAATAATATTTTTTTATTGTTTCTTCCTACTCTTACTGTGGCCGGTGTGGGTCGCGAAGGCCTTGCCGGCGTCACCTGCAGCTGGTGAGGCCATGGCCAACTTCGCTCGTGATTGGCCAAGCCATGGTGAGGCTACTCTTGCCTAGATCTAGGGGAGGCGGCCTCACCCGCGGTGTGATGCCCTCACTAGCGGCTCGCGAGTTCCAGCGATCCTCGTCAGCTACAGGAGGAGTAGGAAGGAAAGAGAGAGAGAGAGAGAGAGAGAGAGAGAGTGAGAGTGGAGAAAAAGCAGCGTTAGCCAGCAAAGTCGAGTGAATGGGGCTAAAGTGATTTTAAGGAAAAAAAAAAAAGAGCCTAGACTTGAATTGGCACAATAAATAGGTTTATGACTTTTTTGGTAATTTTCCTATCTCTTTCTGGCAAAAAATCTCTCTTAATTAATATCATAACGATAAATCCAAATAGGGGTTGGTTACCGTGAATGCCCTTGTGTAGACGCTGGACATTGCTAGGGATCTCATGAATCAATAATAAAAGCCAAAAAAGATTATGCATACAATTGTCACTTGAAATCTCAAATCAGTTGCTAAAGAATTGAAAAGTCCAACTAATGCCGCAGGCTTGTAAAAAAAAAAAAAAGTTAGAGATTTTCGTGTTAGCTTGAAGCAACCGGAGGTCACCCATTCAAAAATCAAACTCAGGAGGGGCCAAAAAAAAAAATTAGAGCCGGACTTGTCGAACAATTTTTGGTAAAAAGGCATCGAATTTCGTCGCGTTTTTATCTATTTACATAGCAATATGCACATCGTTGAAGCCTTCACCTTTGTCATAGCTATTAAACTCGAAGTTCAATGGAAAAGATTCTGGTGGCTTGATGTTTCAGCTAGACCAGGATACCGCGAATAGTCTATGCTGTTTGCAAAATGAAACTTGGTCGACACTAAATGATTGCTCCTCTTTCAAAATGACTAGACTCCATTAAATTAGGATTCGGCCACATTAAAGTAACCAAGCAAGGTATAGAGGCTACCAAAATTAGTCCTGACGAGAAATTTACCGGTGATCAAACATGGAATTGGAGGCTCAATGAGGAGTCTGCAAGCAATGTCTCGCTCGCTTCGTGAGAAGGCGAAAGATTTTCTTTGACGAAACTTGCCATTGAGTAATGAGTCACGTTGCGTTGCACATGTAAAGCAGTTTTAGATGCAAAGCAAAGAACAAGGCATTTCTGCAGGGGGAGAATGGAACCTCATCTGTAACAAGAAGAGAGAGAGAATGTTAGCGGCAGATACGTTATGTTCTCCAGAGAGAGAATGTTAGCAGCAGATAAGTTATGTTCTCCATAATAGCTATGGCCCCAATCATCTCTTTGACCCAACAATTGAGATTCAAATGCAGGGTGGCAAATTCATTTTCAAAATAGAAAAACTTGGCTTGCAGCATTCATTAAGTCAGACCAAGGCGAGCTGAGAGTTGCCAAAAGCATTATCCGCACATTTTTCTGAATCATTCAGTTCAGGACTTCAAGAGGCAATACTTACAACTAATTAGGAATGAGCTGGATCGGTCCACTATTGGTTTATTTCACAGATGTAAATGCGAATTTGTCTAATTAAGCATATACAGCAAATACTTAAAACTTTGAACTTGTGAAGAGACTGAAAAATAAAGTTATCTTGATAGCTCGAACAAGGACATATGACTTCAGAATGAATCATCAGGCCTGTATGCATTGTCAATTTCACTTATATCCATGAAGGAGCTGTCTCCCATTGTAATATCCTCCAATTCAGTGATGGATTCTCCTCGCTCAAGCTGCATAGGGATGCCTTTATCCTCAGATCTACCCTCAAGCACATCACTATCTTCCATATCCGATAAGTCTGTAAAAGTTTCTATCTTTTTCTTCCCCCTCTATAACCAATAAGGCTTAGGACCTTTTCCTTCCAAATAACCAGCGGACATTTCTGAATCAGCTCCGCACCTTCATAAGCTCCTGTCAAGAACACGCTGAACCTCTTCCCCCTCTCAGAGACATAGAAAATGCCAAGATGCTTCAACAAAAGTCTCATCAGCTTTTGAGGCATCACAAATTCTCGTCGAAAGTGGGTGAGGTGATCGGTTACCAACCTCTTTTCAATTGTGAAGCTAAGAAGCTCATGCATCACCGCAATGGCCCTCTTATCGAATTCTTTCGATCCAGCCTGTAGGCCACGTGCATCAGCATAAGGAGATAAGTAAGACCTTTTCTGAAAGTGCTCAATCTTCCCCCCATATCTATACACCTTTTTGTAACTGGCAGGAAACTTTAAGGGGAAAGATAGGGAAAGCAACCCTGGAGTATGAGAGACAGACTCTGATAACCCCAATACGGATTTCTCCAACTCGGTGATAGCCCAAGCAGGATTCCAGTCTACGAGCTCGAGATAATCAACTTCATCTGGGGATTTAACCACTTTGAAGTGCTGTGGGTACTCATGTACCCACGTGCTCCTAAAATCAGCTGGCAAACCAAACTCTCTCCTGAAATGTGCAATTTTGTCTAGTGGAAGCCTTTTATCTACCGACATCATCAACATCCTAGTCACGTATTCAGCAGCCATGCCTGAGTGTTCCCTAATCAATCTCTCCTCTTCCTCTAACAAGTCCTCAGCTTCTTTATTCATTCCACACCACAATACCCCCTTCTGATCCTTATACAACTCAAATAGTTTCGGTGACTTCCGTATAAAATCCACTATACTGTGTGGCTTGGGCAAGTTAATTTGTTGCCGGTATCGATCCAACGACCTCACGGGGATTATCATTTCCGGTTCCTTCTTCAACATTTCCATCAAAACCAATACCTTAGACACTACTTTTATGCTTCTCGGTGGCAATTTCAAGATCATGGACCCTCTTGTCTTTGCTCCTATCTTGCACTCTCTTGCTGGTGGTCATGAATCTACGCTGCGAACAGTTAAATGAAACCTCGCCAAAACTCCAATTTCTTCCCGGGGTAGGCAAACGCACTAGGGAGGTGACAATGCATCCAAACTGTCTTGTCGCACTCCATTCATTCGAGGAAGCCACGGTTTCAAAAACGAATTGAAGATGGGTCATCTCAAGATGCTAACGCCTTGCTCCAAGTTCAAGAAGCAAGCGCAAAGAAAAGCAAATGCCTCTCAGTCAGGACAGACATCGAACAGCTTGCGTGCAACAGAAAGAGGGAAAACAAGACCCCAAAACGATGACATTCGAGAAGATCACCATGAATGGGCTATTACCACATCCTTGGATCACTCGATCAGCGCCAGTTTTGACTCCAACAGAAGCCAATTTGGATTTCAGGTGTGGTTTGTGCGAAGCATGAAGCAGCAGCAGCGAGGCGCGAAGAACAGCGAAGGGGCTGGTAGTTTTGGGTTTTTTGCAAAAGACGTCGGCAGTTCTATCTTATTATTACGTTTGCCCAAAAGCTGAAAAAAATTAAAACGTGTCGGCTTTTCGTTTGGCTTTTTTTAAAAACAATTAACCACAAAAACGGTTCGTATTATTCTGCGCAATATCTATATGTCTAGGTTGGTGCATAACATGGGTAGGGATGGACATTAGTAATTTAATAGATTTTGGATTTCATAATTAATTGGCCTCATTAATTGGGGTCAAATTCAAATATGTTTTTGATTTCATGAACTAGATATTTATTTTCACCTACTAATATTTTCCCTTTTTTATTAATTGCTTTTCAGAAGGAAAAATTAGTAATCATTAGGAGATATATACACACACGTTGCTTCATATAAATGTGTATAAGATGCCAGCTGTATTTAAAAGCCGAGTACTCTACCATTGAGTTAGCAACCGGAAAAAAAAAAAATTAGGATATATATATGTGTGTAAACACACTAGTAGAATACCCATCGGTAGCATGGGCTTATTCTCATTGTGTGTATTTTAACATTAAAGCGAATTCATGAGTGATAGTTGAAATTTTCCAGAACTTATGAAATTTTCCTATCCTTTCGCTTAGTTTCATTTTACTTAAGATAGAAACTAGCTTCATTTTTTGTTCTTTCTAAAGGACTACCAATTAATGGTAAATTAAGGCTAGTAAAAGAAATTGATATGATACGTTGATATTTACTTGTTAAGTTATTTTGTTCCTACGTTGCATAATTAAATAATCCTACATCTACATATTACGTAGCAGCAGTTTGATTTGTCTTATACAGCATGTCATGATTTTTATGAGCATAAGAAGAAATGCAGTCGCAATAAAAAATTTTCTTTTGATAAGCAAACGAATTTTATTTGCAAAATGGCGTCAAGCATGTGTTAGCCCTTGTATAACAAATCATGAACGTAATTCAAGTTTTCAATGAGGTACAAGAAAGAATGCACATTAGCACTGTCATTTCCACACCCGTAAAAGCCGTGGAAAGCCATTTATCATCCAGCCTCCCTTTCTTGCCTTTCTTTATAAAAAAAAAAAATCTAAGCACTGTTTGTTTCATAGGAAATGTGTCGTTTTCAAAAAATATTTTTTGAAAAGTTATTTTTAAGGAAAATAACGGCATTTTTCATTGTTTAGCTGAGACTTGAAATGATCTGGAAACTATTTTCTATCGTATGATAAGAAATTAATTTTACTAAGAAAATTACCAAAAAATTTGAATTTTTAATTGTCTTTTATTTTTTTTCTTCCTTCGCTAATCCTGGTCTGTGGACAGCAATTGGTGGGAAGAAGAAGGAAAAGCAAAAAATAAATAAAAAAATAAAAATATATAACAAAATCCAAAAAATTAAAAGAAAATGAAGGTGAATGAGCGCCGACAAATCTGGAGACCATTTTCCTGGTAGTTTGTTTTCCACGAAACAACAACATAGCCCCAAAGTGAAAAAAAAAAAAAACTAGTAATCTGTTAAGCAAGTAATCGTGACTGCCCGAACAAGAACATATGACCCCAAAATGAATCCTGAGGCTTGTATTCATTATCAATTTCATGCATATCCATGAAGGAGCTGTCTCCAACTGCAATATTCTCCAATTCACCAATGGCTTCTTCTTTGGTCAAGATGCGCAGGGAAGCCTTCATCCCCAGAGCTACCCTCATGAAAATCATTATCTTCCATGTTCAATAATTCCGTAAAAGTTTCTATCCGTCTATAACCAACAACGCTGAGGACCTTTTCCTTCCAATAACTCAATTTCCATAAGGGAACTAGCATGCTCCAAGTTATTTTGGTCTAAATAAAGTAGTAAAGATACCAGTAACACAATGGACAACTAAGCCGAAAGAAGATACCATTGGATAAACTCTGCATGATAGCTAAATGAAATGCCAGAAATTATTGCACGGAGCATGTTAGGTTTTATAAAGGCTTGGTTTTATAAGCAACATATACAGCCTGCATAGAAACGATGTCACTTTAAATCCTCGACATAGAGCGACAAACCAGTGGAGCTGAAAATTGTCAATGCATGAGTTATGAGCAACAGAAGGCCAGTCCATTCAACAACTAATGGCCTGGCCGAAAAAGGGCTATAAACCACCAGACTCAGTACTGCGAGGACCAGTTCGCAGCACTCCCAACTCTAGGCATGCTGGACTCCTTCTTAGACTCTGCATCCACTTTGAATGTAGCGCCACACACTTGGCCGGAGCTGTCCACCCTAGGAACCGGCTTCACCTCATTCAGTGGGTGCTCATAACTCCTCAAACCTCCAGAGCTAGTAAAGAAGCATCCTGAGTTGGAAAAGAAGGCAACGTTAAAAGGAATTTGGTGCTCAAAAACCATTGGGAAAGCAACATTGTAGGTGAAAATGCACATATCAAAGCATGCATACCAATGAAGAGTACAATTTTAACCCCTTCCAACTCGTGCCAAACCTTCCTGATCCCCCCCACTCCCCCAAAAAAAGGGCTCTTCCTAAAACTTAAATATCTTTATTTCCTACAGGTCTTCCCATATATTGTTACACAGCAACATAACATTCTTCCTGTGAACTCTGCTTGATATCAATAGAGTTCATCCATCCTTACTTTTCACATTCCGATGCATGGAGGAAACTCCAATGAAGCCGCATCAACAATCCGAAAGAATAATTACCTTTAGGGAACGGTGCGAAAGATTTCCCACAGCCCTTCTTCACAACTTCTGCATCATCCGAAAGAACAAGATTGCCTTCAGAATCACTTCCCCAGAAGAAAGGAACACTTCCATCAACATCCTGCACGATTAAGAGAACAGAAAGGATCAGATAGATTGCATGTGGAGGAAGAGATTCAGAGCGATATCCCAGAATGAAACCATGAAAATCATTATTACTTACAGAGGCCAGAAAAGCAGTTTTACAAGAGCTGTCGAATAGCACAAAAGCAAACTTCCCGCTGATGTCTCTCATGACTTGATCAGCAGGGTAAGGGCCCCGATCCCTCAGAGTTCTATAAGCTTCTATGACAATAATGACCTCAGTGGCGGTCTTGTTCAATCCATATTGCTGCTTGAGAAGAGCAACATTCTCTATGTGCCCTTGAAACAAGCAGAAGATATCATCGACAACCGCAAACAATCTGCCACAGAGGATGAGACATGTCAAATATCTATGTGTGATGACCCAATCGAGGAGAGTGGTGTACAATAATTTCATCTTCTGCCTTTCGAAATGAACTGAAGACTCAAGTACCACTTTCTCTATTGGCTGATACTTTCAACCTCTAGTGCTATCATACTAAATTCCCACCGAAAGCAGTTTGATTTAACATTTGCCTCTCTAAAAAGTGAAGTCACGAGTCTGTTTTCACTTTAAGCCACCATTATTTTGTTAAATACCCAGCATCCTCCGAGAATCCTTTAGTTGAGCATGTACCCTTCCGATTGAAAAGGTTAAATTTTCTGAGGAAAGACAAACACTACTCTCAAGGAAACCATAGTCCAATAAAGACACAGAGCAACTAAGATACCAATCCTATCTTGTCCTCGCATAGCATAAAACATTTTTACCAAAAAAGCACACAACTATGGATTTTTGGATAATATTCCACACGCCCACACAGCAACCACAGATAGTCCCATTTTGTAAAGCAAGTCACTACACGACATCTTCATTAAAGGCATAAAACTAATAGCGCCGTATCGGGCACAAAGTTTGATGATTTCCAATGCAGCCAAGAACACGATGCTGAAAGATGTACAAAATCATTGATCTGCGTGTGATCTAGTAAGGAAGCACCAAGATCCGCGACCATAATCGCCCCGATCTTCAAGTCAATCGAAAAAGAAGCGAGCAAAAGACCCTTCAAATGGGATCTATAAGATCTTCAACCCACAAAGAAACGAAACCCAAGATGCAAACGAATTAGGGGCGGGAAATGTAAATAGGACGAGACCTGGGAAGAAGAGGGTTCTGTCGATCGAGAGAGTAAGCCAGCAAGCCAGACGAGCCGAGATTGACAGTGACCGCACTGGGATGAACGGAGGCGAAGTGCTGGCCGAGAGCGCCGCCCTTGAGGGCCGAAATCGTCTCCGAGTGCGGGCTCTGGAGCGCCTCCGGGCTCTTCGCCACGGATTTGTCGAACACCGCCAGCATTTTCCGTCTCTCCTGTGCCTTTGACTGGACGATGACGACGATCGATCGGTCCGATCGCGGAGCCAACTGGGACGACCGAGCTAGAGAGAGAGCGAAGCGAACGAGAGAGAGATTGTTGAATGCAAACTGTAGAATGGCGAGTGTGGAGGAAGCGAAGGCAGCGGGTGGAGGTGGTGATTATATAGACGACGGTGAACCGGAGAATTCTCGAAACTGCCCTTTTACTTTCCGTTAATTGCTCCACTTTGTTATCCATTTCTTTAAATTGTTGCTGTTATCCACGTGGAAAGGAAAGTGACGTGACACCGATACAACGAAAAATTACGCAAATAACAAATTCTAAATAAATGTTTTAGTTCCAAACCCAAAAAAAAATTCAAATAAAAATTTGAAATGCCGTCATTGTATCAAAAAAAGACATGAATTACAAATTATTTCAAATAAGAACCTGAAATGACTATATTAATCTCAAAAAATATGCTTGAATCACTTTAGTTAGAGGCATTTTGATCATTAATTGTTTTATTTTATTTTCATTTTTCCATTTTTTAAAGAGATTAAAACAAAAAGTAAAAAAAATAAAGAATCCTTTTTTTTATTATTATTTTTATTTTTTAAATTTAATTTAACAAAAAAAATTTAATTTAATTTGCATTTTTTGACAAAAATACCCTTGATGGGCAGAAAAATTTGACCTACCAGCAAGGTCAGGTCCTTTTTTGAAATAATCATTGTCACTTCAAATCTTTTTTTAAAGATAATAATAGCACTTCTCACTCTAATTTGAAACAAAAATCATTTCAAACCCTTATTTTAAAAAATCATAGCGTTTGGAGTCTTTTTTTGAAATTTTTCCAAAAAAAAAATTATTTTTCGACCATTTGTAGGTTAGCAAACTCTAATTTCATTTTGGATATAAAAAAAGAAACATTCAAACAAAATTGCTTTGACATTAGCAATCAGTCGGCAAATTCGGATAATACTAAGTTAGTCGTTTAGATTTTCATTTGAGATGGTGTTCACTTCAGATCCGAAGGAGTGGTCCCATTTCATGTCTCGATTCGAAACTTTTCTCCAAATCAATTTTTTAGCTCTCTCTTTCTCTTTTATCACGAGATCTGAATACTTTCACGTGAGTTCTTGAAGTAGCATCCTCCCTTCTTTTTCCGGTAATAATAATAATAAAAATTGGATGAGGGCGACCCGGTCTCCCCATGATGGACACGTGGCAGCTGGAGAAACGTCCAAATTAAGGGGAAAAAAAACTTTAGTCGCTGCATAAATAATTTTGACTAAATCTCGTGCTGCGCGTTCGGTGACTGGGCTACACGGCGACCTTGTCTGACAACCGTCTGATTGGAATAAAAAAAAGGATCCAGAGCTTATCCAGAATGCCGGTGGTGACGTGGCACGTGGACTTCGTTAGGTGGGCCAGCATCATCATGTGCGTAAATTACTGAACGGACCAGGGACGGTGCATGGAACGTGGGGGGGGTGGGTGGTCGAAAAAGAGTAAATAAACGGGAAAAATGAGGGGGAAATGGCGCAAGGTCCGTGAATTGTTCAGATCTGCTTCATTTTGTCCCTCGGATTCTCTGTACATTTGGAGTGATGTTGTTCCTTATAAAAGAGTTAGGATACTCTTATGGAATTTTTTAAGGCTGCATTCTATTCATGCTACTTCTTTCGATATTGTTATTCGAACAAAGGCCACGCTACGACTTTTCCTCATCGAACGATGACGATGTGAGTGGTTGCCACTACAAGGGAGAAGAAAAATCTATCGTAGAAAGCTTTTCCATGGCTCGAATGCGCGAGATGAGGAGAGCGAAGTGGCTTCGCACATTCCTGCTCTGGGTCTGTTGTTCGCGAGCTCGACCTGTTTACGTATTGCCATGAAAAGAACTCTTATGAGAAAGTGCATGTTCTTTTGCTTCTAGCGTGGCTGATGATCGACCGACTCGATCTTCCCATCTATGAGAAATGATAAATGAGAGTATTGTATCCAAAAAAAAAAAAAAAACTCCATCATCCAGCAACTTGTTTTTGCAGTCACTCCAGCATCGCACTCCATTTTATAACTGTTGCCGTATTCTGAGTCAATGCCATGGTATATGATCAAATAAATAAGAAAAGCCGGTTGGTTCCAAAGCAACGGATCCGGCCCTCAATCTCAAAATACGGAGAATCGATCATGACAGGGTCGGTTCTACTCATCCTGAAACCGATCATTTCCGTTGTGTGTGGAAAAAAAAAAAACAGGCTCGCATTGAAAAACGATACGATCATGGTGGGCTTTTCGGGCTCATGGGCCTAGATTATCCTCACCTCACCTGTTAAATTGGGCTGTGATGGGAGCCTCGATGGGGCAAGCAGAGTTGAGAGTCCATTGATCACGTGACGAGGCCCGAAGGGGCTAGAGAATATCACGTGCGGCGTCTGGACACCAACACAAGGCTGAGATCGACTCCTCTCCTTCTCCCCCTCAACTCTCACGGGGTCGGAAATCGCGAAATCCGCCACTCTTCCCTGTCTTTCTCTGCGAGACCTGAAAACGAAAGCCATGGGAACGCGGCCCAGATACGCGAACCTGTTGCTGTTGATCGGGCTTGTCCTCACCTCCTCTTTGGCGCCGGTGTCGTCCCTGTCGGTGACGGTCAACGACGTCGAGTGCGTGTACGAGTACGTGCTCTACGAGGGCGACACCGTGTCCGGGAACTTCGTCGTCGTCGATCACGACATCTTCTGGAGCTCTGATCACCCCGGGATCGATTTCACTGTGAGCATCCGCGCCTTTTTCCTTTCGTGGGTTTTAACTTAATCGAGCGTTGCATTGAGATCTCGTGTTTGGAGTCGATTTGTTTGTTGCCTTTGAGATTAGGGATTCGTTCGTGTTTGATTTAGACTCGTTTGTGCATCGAGAATTGTTGTAATTCGGTTTCGCCTTCTGGGTTGTTGTTCATAGGGGGATTTTTGATTTGGTTTAGTTAAATATCAGGCCTTTTTATTGCTTTGTTCCGCCCCTTTTTGTGAGTGCTTGATATGAGGAGCTCCTTTTGTTTTCATTAGCTGATTGATCTATAGTAGTGAGAAATCTGGATAGGATCCATGTTAATGGTCAATGTATTCTCTTTGCGAAAAGGTTTTGTTCTCCTGATTTTCTTTTTGTGCAAATTTTCAGTTTTGATTAGGTCGATCTCTTTCTTTGATAAATTCTGTTGTGGCGCAATAGTGAGACTGGACTGTGATATTCGGGAGTTTAGATTGCCGTGGCTTGTTCACAGGTTTACTAAATATATGTAACAATGTCTTATTTTTTGCTTTTCATTGTACATTTGGTTGTTGCAGTGGCTGAATGTCCATGCTTGCATTTCGTTCTTATTGTTGGCAATTCAGGGAAGTCTTTTGTAACTTGCATGAACTGCATGAACTTAATCAGTTTGCTTGGAAATGGATCTGGTTTATATTATGTCGAGTACGGATGTGATGAACATTGAGCATGCTTTTCATCATGATGTATCCCGTTTGCAACTGTCGATGGTTCTATTGCTCATTAGATGTTTAGCACAACTGATCATGCCATAAACTTAATTTACAGTGCTAAAGTGCTTTCTTTTCCTCTCAAAACTGATGCGCTGTTAAAGGTTTTCCCTTGTTATTTCTTCTCCTCCTTGATCAGATGATGTCTTTCAAATTATAAACATAATAAAATAGTTGATACCTGGAGCATTTGATTTTCATGCATGTGAAACTATGTGTATATGGCTGAGGCAGAATGTAGGACTAGGAATTGCATTGGGGCCTCAGGTTTCTGCCCAGAGGTTCTTCCCCCTTTTCTATTATTTATTTATTCTTTTTTTTTTGTTGGGGGGGGGGGGGGGGGGGGGGGGTTGGTGGTGTTCTCGAGATTAGAAATTTTGGTGAAATCTCTGGGGATAAAGATTATATGCAATTATTTTGTCAAACATCTACCTGCTTGGTCAATCAGATTCAATTGCTGATTCTGATGCCTATCCTGTAGGTCACGTCTCCAGCAGGTAATGTCGTACAGACTTTAAAAGGAACATCTGGGGATAAGTTCGAATTCAAGGCACCGCGAAGTGGAATGTACAAATTCTGTTTTCACAATCCCTATTCAACACCAGAGACCGTTTCCTTCTACATACATGCTGGACATATTCCGAATGAGCATGATCTAGCAAAAGATGGTTTGTGTTATTATTATTTTTCTTTAATGTGGACATCCAATTATGTTGTTCATGTTCTGCTTACCATGTGTACTTCGATAGAACCTTGAGTTTTGAAGACTTATTTGGGGTGTGTGATGCAGAGCACTTGGACCCAATAAATGTTAAAATTGCTGAGTTGAGAGAGGCACTGGAATCTGTCACAGCAGAGCAGAAGTACCTGAAAGCTCGGGATTCTCGTCATCGTCATAGTAAGATTCTTGGTTTTCCCTATTGGCATGTCTCAGTGAGTGATATGAATGGATGCATATAAACTAGCGTTGGCTATGCTAGACGAAATCTTGACTTGAAATTGTCATAGTACACACGCAGCTCAAATTTGTGTCATTCATGGTGGTATATGGGCTTGGCGATTCACCCCTCAGTACAGTAGGATTCATAGAATATACATATTCCTGGTTTTAAAAATTAAGGTTGTTTTATGTGTATTTCTTATTTGATGGAAAGGTTGAACCAAAGAGGGCATGTGCTTGCATTGTCCCTCTTCTGCTGCTTGATATTCTTGAGCTGAATATATTTTGACTCCTTATTTAGCACATAGACAAAATCTTAACACTTTCACTGTGAGCTTTTAATGATTTGAGGAGAAGCCCTTCAGAATCTGACCTGTGGATCTGCCAATGATGTGTAATTTTTGGCTCTCTGTTTTTCAATTTTCACTGTAATAATGTTGTGGTGAATTTTCTTTTTTATTTTGGCTGGAAGGATTTTTACTGCTGCATTTCCTATTTATGTGAATGAACACGAACTCAGAAATCTCCCTCTTTTAAAGCAATTTTTTTATGAAGAGTCAGTTTATGAATGATAGTGTGCCACTTTTCCATATAACAACTAGACTTGCATGCTTCGATGTTTGCCATCAGACTTTCCAGCATTTTGATCTTGCACAAAGCTCTTGGGTTCAATCTACTTCAGCATTCTGCATGGAAGAACTTTTGACTTGGTGTAGTGTTGTATGAGCTGATTGGTTGTTTCATTGTTTGCTCCTAAAATGTTTTTTTGTTCCTGTTGGGGCACTTATTGTTGGATGGCTGGTTTGGCTGCAGCAAATGAGAGCACGAGGAAACGTGTTATATACTACACTGTTGCTGAATACCTCTTGCTGGCTTGTGTAAGCACACTTCAAGTTGTGTACATCCGCCAGCTCTTCAGCAAATCCGTGGGATACAACCGAGTCTGAGTCGCCTGTAACGATTTTATTCATCTTCAACCCACAGTCAATCGTAAATGAGTTTAGAGAGATATAGTAGAAGAAAAGATGTGCCTCTTCTTCTTATCCACTGCTTTTTTGCTTAAACACATAGTCCATGAGTTAGACAAATGACTTCTGGCAATCTTTGGTTTCTAACTTCATTATGAGTTGTGAATGTGGGCGACGAAGCCCCTGCAAATAGATGGTGTCCTTATGCTTTTCTAATTCGAGGACGGAGACTGGAAACAAGGGATGGATTGTTCCTATGAGAGCTGCTTTCTTCTCGAGAAATGTTTCCATTGGAAGAACTTTACTTGGAGAACAAGATCAATCCAGTGTGTAGCATGGGTACCAGAAGATCTTTCCTTAACAAGGTCTGAAAATTATGGTTGACGTTGTGATGGTGATGGTGACTGCGAAGTGGTTGGCAGTAATGGCTGGTGACGACGGCTGTTGGTTGCTGGTGGTTTTAAATGAGCGGTATTGCGTGTTGAAGCCGAAACAGCTCGATCAGTTTGTACTTCGAAAATCGACCCCGATTCGAACCTCAAATCGGCTCTAAAGAAGTGGGATCAGTGTCTCAACCGAGAGTAACTGAATGAACAATTTTCATTGAAATCCTTAACTAGATCGGGGAAGTTATACGCTAATCAAGCAGAGAAGTGAACAAAGTTCATATTATTGATTAGGAGCTTACCCGAATCTACATTATGTGGTCTAACGTTACGCATGTTTTCGGAATTGTGAAATAAAGTTGAACTGGGATCGATCCTGAGCCTGAGATCACCAGAAAAAACTAGTGCAGAGTAAAACAGTACAAAGTCTGTTGGGCAATTGACTTTTCCCTGTTCCTATCGTTTCTCATTGCTGGTTATCCTCGACAGGACGTTCTTCGTTCTGTGTTCTTCTCGCTTCGAAACTTTTGTACCCTTTAACAGCTGCCCATTGATCCTGACCGGTAGATCTCGGCCACGCCCCTTCGATATCGGCTTGGTTTCTTCCTTCCCAAAGTTTTAGCTTCCCTCAACATAAATGGGGGGTATTCAGCTGAAATAGCTTCTTAGCCTTGTAGCCTCATCTGACCAAATTCTCTTTTGGGCCTTTACAATACGATAAAATATTGGGTAGGTCGGGACCAATACACATTGGCCCACCTGTCCTCTCCTGATTGGGGATAGAGGAGAGAGATAGACATAGAGAGACATAGGAGAGAGGCAACGAGACAAGGAAGTAGGGCAGGGGGTGTAGAGGACACGTGTTCTCTCTTGATTGGTCAGGGTGCATTGGTCCCGGCTCACCTAATATTTTTCCTTACAATACTATCTTTTTCTATTCTTATTAGATGTGGCAATGAAAAAACACTTGCTGATTGGTTTTATTCACAATTCTTTCATGTGGAGGGAAGTGGCACTTTTAGAGGGAAGAAACCAACTATTTAATTTTTTTCTTTCTGTTTTTACAGCTACATAGATTCTTCTCTAGAAGTAGTGTTAAAAGTAATAATGGGGAAAAAAAAGGCAGAAAAAAACACGAGAGTGAAGAGAGGGTAAGCAATCTTCTAGGCGGTGGTGAATGTTGCGACTTGCAACCGCTTTTTTGCTAGTGAAGTCATTAACGGCGATACTATCACCACCACAAGAGCCGAAGGCATTCTTGTGTAGGAGTGATTGGTTTTCGGTCTAATATGATTTATGAGAGGTCCAATCATTGGACCGGTCACATTTTATTTTGTGTGATTTATCATGAATTTTTCTCGTTAACGAAATTTTAATCTCACCACCTTATTAATTATATTGCGCTATCACTGAACTTAGAAGTCATACTAAGCATCCTAAATAGCTTAAATTTAGATTTAGGTTTACATTTAGGAATTTTTTTAAAAGAAATTATTCGGTTGGGTTCGGTCGATCTAGTTCCCCCTTGGAATAGGGAACCGGACCGACCATAACCGGTTCTATTTTTATGAAATTGGGAACTAGATCGGAGCCTCGGGAATGACCAATCTGTCGGTTTGATCTAGGAGGTTTCCAATTTAATTGATCCGTTATGTGGGGAGAAAGACTAACCCATGTGTGGGTGGCTCCCTTCCCCCATCTTTTACTTAGAATTTATTTATTTTCGAGAAAAATGAATAAATATTTTTTTAAAACACTTACTTATATCACATATAAAAATAAACGAACGGAACATATTTTAATCGTTTAGAAAAGTATTTAAATAGAAATTAATGTCAAAATATTTTTATTATTTAATTATTTCAAGCGATCTTTTTTAGAAAAATATTTTTTAATTTTTTTTTTTGGACGAAACAAGTGAAGCCTCAAGGAGCATTGCAATTACTAAAATCTCAAGGAATCGATGCTTGGGGGTGATTAGAACCGATTCAAGAGAGATTTGGAGACCACTGCAATTATTAAAATCTCAAGGAGCAAGTTGCAACAACGTCGAAACTTTGAGGGGGCAAACTGTAATTTTCCCTCCATTTCTTTCTTTCCTCGGGACTCAGTCGCATCGCTTTGCCCTCCGCGCCGGGTCTAGTTTTTGACTTACCGAGTTCGATCGATCCCGCGACAAAGATCGCGCGTTCCCTTCATCCGATCCCACGTTCAAGGTCCCGAACTTGGACGATGAAATGGAAAGTAACTTGGGTTTTCTGGGCGATAATGGCGCTCCACGTCGCCGCCATTCTCATATTCACTCGCGGGTTCCTCCTCACTCGCACCGAGCTCCCTTTCCACAGCAGTTGCTCCGACGTCTCCGACTCTCCTTGCTTCTCTCGTTCCAGAGCGGCGGGTTCGAACGGGACGGGCGGTTCAGAGCGTTGTTGGACTAAGCCCGCGGTTGATAGGGTCGTCATCGTTGTCCTTGATGCCCTCAGGTATCGTGGACGCCATCTGTTCGACAGGAACGCGCTTTGAGTTTGTGCTGGTTGGGGGTCATCTGGGTTTGTGATTTGACTCTTCGTTGTTGTTGGGTCTTGCAGGTTCGATTTTGTTGCGCCCAGTGCTTTTTTAAAGGTTAGTGTCGGGACTTTTTGCTGTTCAGTCACGAATTATGGTTTCTGCCGGTGTTCTGTCTTACTTTGGTAAAGGAATGAATGAGCAGCATATGTTCCTTTTTTTCATTATCGTACGATGGTGAATGGTAAAGATTCTAATTTTACCCGTCTACTTGAGAATGGGATATCACGCTTCTTAGTCTATGACGCCTGAAAGGAGTTGATTGAGCTAATTGTCAATAATGAGCCGTTTGGCTCTTATTTATTTTCAGTTATTTTTCTCTGCGATGCAGGCATTGTGGTTCCAACTGTACTTTTTTTTGTTTTTCCTTATAGAAACACAACCATGGATGGATAGATTACCAGTGCTGCAAAAGCTGGCATTTAAAGAAGGATCATCTGCTAAGATTTTTAAAGCAATTGCTGATCCACCTACTACGAGTTTGCAGCGTTTGAAGGTGGTAGCATCCACTTCTGATTATATTTCAAAATACCATCCAGGTTTCTTCAGGTTCTAGTGCAAATTCGAACCAGTTTGGTGTTTTTGACATCCATTATGATTTTTTTTTTGTTGCTCAAAAGTTTGTTTCTTAGTTTGTCTCTGTCAGTGGTAGAAGTGCTATCGATATTTTCCATCAGGGCTCAGTGTAATTCCATTGAGTACTCAATGAGTTTCTTGTGTAGTAGTTCTTAAATCTGTTGTATGTTGTTCACAAAAAAGAAGGAGAAAAAGAAGTAAAGAGAGCTGGTAGTGTTTCATGGACAACTTATAATAGTGTTATGCTGACACAGATATTGTGGTCGCACTTGTTAACTCTGTAAAAGCATGAGCTGTAGCACATAAAGCATAATGTGGGATATTTGATGGCAATTGGTTACTCTTTTAATGGTCTCAGGGCTTGACAACAGGTGGGTTGCCAACCTTTGTCGATGTAGGAAATAGCTTTGGTGCGCCTGCAATCACTGAAGATAATTTGATAAATCAGGTTTGGTCATTTGTCTAAACCTTAATAACCATATTAGGTATGTTGATCATTCATTAGTCATGAACAATCTCACTTATCACACATTCTCAACCTGCTGCAGCTAATCCAAAATGGGAAGAGAGTATTGATGATGGGGGACGATACATGGGTGCAGCTGTTTCCTCATCATTTCCAAAGATCTTATCCTTTCCCTTCTTTTAATGTAAAAGATCTTCATACGGTGAGTGGTTACTTTCTTTTGCATGTAAATCCTGAATAGTTTCTCTTCGATGGTTTAAGCATCAAGTATAAGCTTCTGAATTGCATAAGTTGGCTTCATTGTCTAGGTGGATAACGGATGCATTGACAACTTGCTCCCATCATTGTACCAAGAAGATTGGGAGGTTCTAATTGCACATTTTCTAGGCGTGGTGGGTTTATCTCCGCGGCTTTCGTCGTAATGAATCGTGTTCAAGCTAATTAAAACTTCATTAAAAATTTTGAGTCATATATGTTGTCCAGGCAGCAGATAATGTCTCATCAAATGGAAGTTGTTGTCTCCTGGCGGTTTGACAGATTGATGCTATATAAAAATGAGTAGAGATATCACCCAATTCTGCTGAATGATCATTCACTAGTCCAGTGCATCTTGTTAAATACTAAGAGCCAAATATTGTGAAAAAACTGATAAATGGAACCATGGACAATTGATTTGATCAACGGAGCTGTCCAGTTTCGGAGAATTAGATTAAAGCTCACAAGGCTTAAACTGTGAAAAATGGTACAACTATGATGTGTTTAAAGAAGTGTCCAGTTTGAAAGAATTAGTTGCTCATGCTCTTTTTGTGAAGGCTGCTAGTCATTGGTCTTCATGCTATGGAACTTCTGTGCATCAGATTGTTTGAAGTGCATCTGTATACATCTGGCACTTTTTTTTCCTTACTGTCTGTCTTCTTCTTCTTCTCCTCTGTCTGTCTGTCTCTGTCTATCTATCTATCTCTGTGGTTTACACATGTTGTGTTCATATGGATCATTTAACTTTATTTCTTTATGAAGTAGAGTATGCGGTCCTACAATTTGCCAATG
>JAGVVM010005903.1:0-30586 GCA_019149425.1 Psidium friedrichsthalianum
CCTCCCATGGCGCTATGTTACTGCAGAGACACCTGCTGTATTTTTTTTTTTTAGATGCCTTATTAGGAGTTTCCTTCTCTGATGTGTATATGTATTTAGATCTCTAGGCATGTAATTGCATCAGTCAAATATACAGAAAATCGAGGAACGATTTTTTTTCCTCTAAACTACTTGTTTAACAGCAAAATTCAAAACTTCCCTTTTTCCCCTCCTCGAGATGAATGGATCGGGGAGAGTGTGGGGAAGATGAGGCGATCGAATGCCAAAGACAGATCAATGTGTCTTGCTTTGAATTCATTCGCGTCACCATTTTGGAAAATATAAGATACCAAACATGTGAATCATCTCACCGTGGCAGAGGCAGCAAGATCTCCCATTGGGTTAAAGCACAATAGAAGTAATTGCAGGGGGATATCACCAAGAGGAAGGACTGTCCTCAGGAAGCCAGGAAGTGTCGGTCACAGGACAAGGATAAATGGCAACTTCAATCATAGGTTGTTCAGGAACAAGAAAAAACACACACCATGCTTCCATGCGACGCGCATGTTTCCATTAGGTTATGGAGGCAAAAATCGGATGATCAATATGACACAGAAACTAGTCCTACAAAGGAAAAGAAACCCATTGACATCATGTGCCCACACAGCCCCCGAAGAAATAATCCGCCACTTGCAAATGCATCAACATGAAATGGAATAGATTTCGCAAAGTTCAAGAAAAAGGCTTCATCTGGTTAAGACAGAATACTATCCCAGCTGAAACAGGCACTGTCTTCTACAATAGCTTAAATGGTCATATCTTTAAATTCTGCCGCATGAGAAGTACATGCACATTTGCATAGCAGCAAGGAGTATGGTTGACTTGCATGCATCGATAAATGGGACCTCATAATCTCGGCACTCCACAGTATTATAGTTTGGAAATATCTACTATTTAGATGCGGGACACTTCAAACCAATCACTAGCCCCCCTAGCAATTTGGAAAACCATTGTCTTGTGGTGTGAGCAGATAAGTATAATGAGGTTCTATAGCGGTATGGTGCATGATAAGACCGTTTTACGTGTTAAGGGCAAAAAAAAAAAAAAAAAACCAATTGAAACTCCAAACATCCCCTCCCCCCTACTCCACTTCCCTCTAACACTACCACCTATAGCCTATTTTTGAGTATTTGGTTAGTTCAATGCCTTTAGTAACATGATGAAGAGCAATTTATATCCACAGTCCCTACATACTATTATACCTCGCTAGAATATCCTACATTGCAGACGGAAAATTTATTTTCTTAAAAACCCACTTGGTGATCATTCCATGAGGAAGGGAAAATCATCAGCAAAAAGAATAGACATGATCGAAGATATTCAATGACTCAAAGCAAGGAGACCACACTGAGAACTCTAGTGTGAGTAGAGAGGTAAAAATTCCTTGAGAAAGTGACAAAAAATTCTATCAAGTCAGGTTTTTTTCTAAGCTCTCTTTACTAAAAGGGAGGCAAAACCTCCCTTGCAAAAAGATTCATTTTAAAAGTCAAGAGAGAAAAAATCAAATAAAAAAAAGAGAGAAGACCTTACAAAAATGGATTCGCCTCCCTAAAAAAAACCATTTGGCAACTTCTCAGAAGGAACTCTAAATTGTCAAAGCAAAGATCAATGGGGGGGGGGGGGGCGGGGGGGGGGGGGGACACAAAAGTGTCAAAGATAGATGATTAACCGATCACAGTACATGATTGTACCCTTTGTGTACTATGAGTCAGGCTTCTATTTTCAAGCATACTTGAACTATACGTTAAAGCCCATACACCAAACACGTCTCTTCGGTTTAGGGCATTAAGTTAAAGTAGGATCTCATATGTTCTACTAAATTCATTGGAGACGAGACGTGAAGCAGACTATTTATCTCATGTCACAAGGTTATCCTGGTTTAAAACTACGATGGCACACACTGATGATATCTTTCCATTGCAAAGCTAAATGACTCTCAATGAGTTCCCTTTAATAAGCTTTAACCAAGTCTACATTTCGGGTCCTGGAAGACCTCTCAGATTGGTTTGGTCATATTAATTGTGAGAATACTTAGATCTTTGTCAAGTATGATGGTGACAGTTTTGAGTGATTCTCACACCCGTATCAGCAGTCGGGTTTCAAAAAGTTTTTTCATGAGAGAGAGTGAAAGTTCATTCTGACTGAAAGTTTCTCACTCAATGTTAATCAGATTTATCAAAAAGATTAAATAAGTTTCCTTATTGATAAAATCCCTAGTGAAGCTTTGTGATGCAATCAAAAGATCATAAGATTTATTAATAGATGATGCTGCATTGTGTTTATACACCATGATTGCTTTAATCTCTATTCCAAGTGCACATCCTGTTTGTGTATTATCCTGACTCATCTCAGGTGCACACTCTTATGTGTTTGTTCTGAGTCATCTCAGAGGTACATCCCTCGTTGCGTTCACACTAAAGAGAATTATGTGACGCATCTCTCTTTGTGTTCTCCCTGATGAAATTCGGTCGACATGCTCTTTTTAGTGTTTGCATTGACGAGATTTTCACGACACATCCCTTTGGATTATTGAATGAACAAGCTCTGCTAGCAAGTGCTCGCCAGGCAATCTTCCAAGCTCTTAGGTATGATGCAATCAGCTTGCCCACCCTTAACTGTTTGCCCAGAAAATCCAGGTAACTCTTCAACTCGTGATCGACCTGCCTTCATGAGATATTCATCAGTTCACGATTGACTTATTCTTGTGTCTTTGATCATTATTGTTTCACGACTGACCTGCTCTCGTGATACTTTTATATAACTCATGATCAACATGCCCTCATGAGGTCTTTATCGAAAAAATTCAGGTAACTTTTCTAACAGCTTTGACCTTTTCAGTTCAACTCACGATCGACCTGCTCTCGTGTCCTTGATCTTTATTTGGTTCATGACTGACCTCCTCTCGTGATACTTTTATCTAACTCATGATCAACATGCTCTCATGAGGCCTTTATCAATTCACGATCGACCTGCTCTCATGTTCTTGACCTCTATCTTTATCAAGCCATGATCGACATGCGCTCATGATATTGATCTAGATATTTACATAGTTCATGTTCGACCTATTCTTATGAGATATTAATCAGTTCACGATAGACCTGCTCTCGTGCTCTTGATTTTTGTTAAATCACAATCGACATGCTCTTGTGATCTTGACCTACCTCTATCGACTCATGGTGACCTATTAAGACGATGGTGGTCCCAAGAGATAAAATAGTATAGCTTGAATCATAACTCAAGCACATTCCTTCATTCCAAATCTTGCGTTGTCCCACATCAGAGAGAAACCTCTGGTAATGGATAAGGCTCTAGTACCTGGAGATCCTTATAACCACAAGAAGAAGTTAGGAAATTAAGGAATCAACCGGATTATGACGTGCCTAGTGAAATAGGTATTTCATATGCGATCCATGTGCATGTTTCTCTAATCCATTTCTTTGGAACGGAGAAGTCTTAGCACATGTTATTTATAGTTCTGTATATCATGCATCACTCCATCTACATAGAAAATGGAAAAAAAATTCATTCATCATTTGTGTTGTCAAAATTTAGGTTCAATTTGATCTTTGAGCGAAACCTCTGCGAGCCTCCACTCAAAAAGAGGCAGCTGTTAACATATAAATTTTGACTAGCCATTTTAATCTTTTTCATAAGAAAAAAAGAACTAATTTTAGTTCTTGCCAAAAATAATTAAATTATTTTTCATATTTATTCATGCATCTCATTCTGCTTGTGGTGGAAGATATGAGCTTAAATTGACAAGCGATTAGACTAAGCATGGAGGAAATGTGTTGAAAATTTTATGAAGGCTTGGATTTAAAGAAATATTTTTTCGGGGATTGAATTGCAAATACTGTAGACTTTAAGGACTAGAATGCAAATGTTTAAAATTTGAGGGACTATTTTACAAATAACTAAGAGATGAGTTAGTAGAGAAATTAGAAGAGTTGATGGAGAAAATAAGATGGGAATAGAGAACGGAAGATTGAGATGAAGAAGAGTTAGTGGAGAAATTAGAATGAAAAATAGATGAGTGGGCTATAAAAGAAGGAAGAAAAGAGCTTGGAGGAGGATTTTTTGGAGAGAAAATTTTGGATGTTTGAGAGGGTTTTGGGAGATTGAAGAAAAATTGGAGAGAAAGAAAAAATAAAAAAGAGAGAGAGAATTCTTTTCTAAAAAAGAATCTTGAAGATGGTGGGAGTTCGAAGCTAGGTGTTACCATCGTCAATTCCTCTATCTATCAACACAAGTCAAGAGTTCATCCCCGTTATTAGAGCCACAATCTTGATCTACAAGGTGACATGAGGTCCGAATTCGGCAATCAAATCCATCAAATCAGGTAATGATCCTAACTATTAAAATCTTCGAAAGTTTCATTGTCTAAATGGATTGATTTAAATTTTGATTATGCCATTTCGTATTCGTATGTCTTCGTATCCACATGTTGTATTTGTATTGTAATTTTCTATATTTTTTGCTTAAAAGATCCGAACCCCAGATTGCGATAGGCTCTACCTTCTACTTGGTGGTGTAAAGATCTCATGTATTCCATCTCTTATATTTTGATTTTCGCATTATCAAACCCCAGAATTGGTAGGCCGAGCCACCTGCTGGAGGTTCTTTATTTACTGCATTTTGTATTCTATTTTCTCCAGTTTAATTTTCACATTATCAAACCCCAGAATCGGTGGGCCGAGTCACCTATTAGAGGTTCTTTATTTACTGCTTTTTGTACTCTATTTTATGCATTTTGGTTTCTACATCATCGAACCTCAGAATCGATAAGCCGAACTACCTGCTGGAGGTTCTTTATTTACTACTTTCTATACTCTATTTTATGCATTTTGGTTTTCGCATTATCAAACTCTAGAATCGGTAGGCCGAGCCACTTACTGGAGGTCGTAATATTGCACAGAAGTCGTTAACTCACTTCCTCTTTCTGGCTTTAGAGAATTTTAATGCTTATATTTATTTACTGCTTTTTATATTGTAACTTTTCATTACATTATATTATCGAACTTATTTGTGAAATCATAAATTTCTTTAACTACTTTTGTGATATATCTATTACTAAACACGTACGCATATTGTATTCATATGTCTGCATTCGTATGTCATATTTGCATATACATGGTCATTTATGTCATTTTCACACAAAAAAATCCATAAAGAAAATCCTAGAATGATTAAACCTTTGAACTTTAAGTGAGAATTCATCGAAATTGCCAAATTAAACATTTTCATGAAATTGGTACCGAAATGGCATTAATTAAAAAAAATTAATGTAACCAAGTCCCCAAACTCTTTGGTCTCTTGTTCACAGGAATAAAGTATTTCTCCTGACGCTTTATTTAGGTATCTAATTAGCCTACCATAAAATGGTTAATAGCGACTCTATTTAAAAATCTTTGCATGTTAAATACTGAACCAAAATCACGATTTGGTAGAGCTTGAGAGAGCTCGAACTAGGTTAGTTAATTTAATTAATTAATCTGGTAATCTATTAACTTGGAATTTCACCCGATTGAATTTTTAGGTCGCGACAGTTGGAGGGAGACAAATTCAGGATAATATTCTGATTGTTCAGGAAATCGTGCATCAACTCAAAATTTGAAAAAGAAAGAAGACGTTTCAAGCTATACTAAAACTCAACATGAAGAAGGCATATGACAGAGTTGAATGAGATTTTCTAGAGGCTTGCCTAACCAATATGGGATTTCTGTTTGAAGTGGGTGGGTAAAGTGATGACTTGCGTTACCTCAACCATGCTAAGTGTAAAGCTTAACGGAGCACCGCTACCGCATTTCTAGCCCTCGACGTTATTAGACAAGGTGATCCTATCTCCCCATATTTGTTCATACTTATGGCTAACACCCTTTCCATAATGATGAAAAGGGTCGTCCATGAGGGAACGATTAGAGGTATCAAACTTAACAAATTTTACCCGCCACTAACACATCTCCTATTCGCGAATGATTCAATCTTTTTTTTTTTAATGGTAGACTAGATAAATGCCAAAATTTCACAATGCTCCTTAACCAATATTGCTACACCTTGGGACAAGAGATCAATCTGAATAAATATAGTCTTTTATGGGTCCTAACTGCCCCATGTAGCTACAAGAAAGCCTAGCTAATGCCCTCCAAGTTCCAATAACGAGGAAAACATGGAAGTATTTGGGTCTCCCTTCTGATTGGGGGAGATAAAGAAGCAGATGTTTGCATGGATAAATACACGAGTAGATAAGAAGCTAGAAGGCCGGAAGAAGAATCTATTTTCTAAGGCAGGAAAGGAGACCCTTATAAAATATATCGTCCAGGCTATACCCTAGTATGCTATATCAATTTTCAAATTACTAATTTCAATCTACAAATTAATTGAAAGAAGGATTGCCTAATTTTGGTGGAAGAACATTGAAAAGAAAACATGGCTACATTGGCATATGTGGGATCTTCTAAAAACCAGAAAAGACAATAGAGGTCAGGTTTTAAAGACATGGCTATGTTTAACAAAGATTTGTTGGAAAAACAAGCTTGGAGAATCGTCCAGAATCAAAATTCCCTATGGAGTAGAATTTTCAAAGGTATATACTTTCCAAAATGTAGTTTCTTACAAGCTGGGAAAGATACGGGACCTTCCTAGGGTTGGCCAAGCATCCTTCACAGTAGAGAAACTCTCATAGAGTCTATACAATGGTCTATAGGGACAGGGAAAACTGTTAACATCAGGGAGGATAAATGACTTAGAAGAGGAATTGTTGGGGGTCCAGCAAACCAATTGCGACTACTAAAAGTTTCAGGGTTAATCCCAAATGAAGCGGTAGAATGGGATATCGAAAAAATTAACTCCCTATTTAATGAAGATACTGCTAAAGAGACTCTAGCCACTCCTTTATGCCCTATACCTTGCGAGGATAAATTGAAATGGACTGAAAATGCTAAGAGGGACTTCTCTATTAAGAGTGCCTATAACCTTCTAAGAGATAGAGACTCTATGCAGAGGGCAGATGCAGCATCGACCTCAGATCAACGTTTAAGAAAACTATGGAATGGTATTTGGAATGCTTGCATCCCTCCAAAAGTTTGGATTTTTCTATGGCAATCCGCACGAAATGCCCTACCTACCAGGGATACTCTATTTCGGCATAACTTGATCACCCACCCTCTATGCCCCATATGCACCCAGCAAGTAGAAACAATATAACATACTTTAATCTCTTGTACATGGACCAAGCAAATCTGGAGAAAACTCACCGTGTGGTAGCGTTATCCTTTGATCCACCGAATGGATGCTTAGATCTAGGCCATATTAGCTAACACTGACACCCAAGCTAGGTTTGAGTTTATTGCTGTCATGCTATGGTGCATTTGGAAATCAAGAAACAACTTAGTTTTTTGGGGAAAAAATCCAAATGCACACGGCCTAATCGAAGACGCAGAGTCAATTCTCGCTATTTATGGCACTTGGAATGACAAAGATTGAAACTTTGACAAATCAGACCCTATCTCACCTCTTGCGTGGGTACCCCTGGCAAATCCAGACCTAAAGATGAACGTTGATCAGTGGGTAGCATCGACCTCGACAGTGCTGTTGCTGGGGTCCTTCATGACCCCTGTGGGTCTCTGCTAGAGGGTTTTTCGAGAAAAATCACCAAGCTCAAGCTCTTCTCATGGTGTTGAAGTTTCTCGAAGATAGGGATGAGATAAGGGATGACAAGATACACATAACAGTGGAGTCAAATTCTCAAGATATTGTACTTGTGGTCAACGGTGTTATGAAGTCAGCTAGGAAGCAGAGAGTCTTGTCTTCTAGGCCCACGCAATTTTAACCAGCCTTCCAAATATCTCGGTAGCCCATTGTAAGAGAATGGTGAACCAAGTTGCTGATCAGATTGCCAAGATGTATCGAGCCGATTAGATTTCTGCCCATTGGGCCTCTTCTCCACCGAAGCCCCTTTGGGATTTTTTATGTGTTGATGCCTCTAGTATGGGCTTTTATGTATGGAACCTTTCTTACTAGTAATGTATTGTTCTTTTCTGACCAAAAAAAAAATCCTGTCTCAATTTTACCCAATTTTTTTTTTGGTTTCATAAAAATTCACAACTTTTACTTTTGTCTCAAATCTACCATTGTTAATTTTTCCATCCAAAACATCCGCTAGTAAACCTACATGGCATTTCTTAATGAAGTTTACCTTAGCAAGCTAATATGAACAAATTCTTTACAAAACGATGTATTCTTGGATGACCAATTAGGGTTTGGCTTTTCAATTACTCCACTCTTCTTAATATCTTCTCATCTCCCTTTCTTCTCGTTAGGATCTTCCATGGCACTCACTCCTCCATCTTTCACACTCAGAGTTCTCCATCTCTTGCGCTTCTAAGCTTTGAAACGCTAGGACATTTCAAGTTGGGTTAGGCTTTAATCTCGCGCTTGAAGATTGGCTCTATTTACATATGATTACTTTTCTTTCTATACTGAATTTTAGTTTTCATGAATTCTTTTTTAGTAATTTACCTTTGCAAATTGACTATAGTTTTAGTTGTAGTTTCTCATTGAAAATTAAAGTATTACTAGTCGAATTAAAACCAATGGTGATTTTATTCAATTTTTGAACCTATGTTCAAATATTATTTCTAGGTTTAGTTCATCACTGTGTCTTTTAACAAAATGAAAGAGATGATGGTGATAGTTCATCATAATGAGTGATGAAGAACTAAGAATATTAAATGAAGACATAGGTTTGATACCAAACCTCTAGACGGCCCTGATGATGATAATTTTCAAGAAATTAGTGTCATGACAAGGCAAATTGTTAATAGGTATGTACCTATGTGTGACCATGACTGAAAAATGTTTATCTAAACATGAGATGTGAATATCATGAATAATCAAGAACACTGTGAAAAGATAAGCAGTAATTAATGGACTCGACATTTCTTGGCCAAAAGAGTGAAGAGCAAAGAATGAATATGAAGTGCGTAGAAGAATGTGTTGGAGATTGTATGGGATTGGATTCGGAATGAAAAAACTTTTATCATCAAGAGAGTTGGAGACCCATATAATTGTGATGAAATAAAACCAAAAAGCAAGCAAACTCTTCAGTCTTGCTCATTAGTACATGCATAAGATTAAGGACTACCTCACTTCCTCACTGTAAAAATGCGAGCAGATGCAAAGAAAAGGTTTGCTATGACCCTAAATAGAAAAAAATTTGCAAAGCCATGTCAAAAGTTATAAATCTTATAAGGGAATCGATAGAAGAGCAATATGATATGCAAAGATATTATTTAGCGGAGCTCAATAGAGTTAACAAGGTTGGAACATTTGAGATGGTAATTAATCTACTAACCAAAGTATTTGAGAGGTTCTATATGGGGTTTGTAGAGTTGAAACATGTTTTAATAGGATGTAGACATGTTATAGGATTGGATGGATGCTTCCTTAAGAGTGGATTAAAGGTCTATTGTTGTGTGCTGATAAATGAGATGGAAACAATTAAAATGTTTCCAATAAACTTGGGCAGTTGCCAAAGTTGAGTTCTACATATCTTGGACTTGGTTTCTCACCCTATTATTCACTGACTTAATGATGGTAGTGTGAAGGGTTAGATTTTCATCAGTGATCAGCAAAAGATAATACATCACCTTTTTTCTTTATTGGTTGTTACACAAACACTAGTTCAATCATTAAGGTCACTTGTTTGCTTTTTATTGGTCAATTTTGATCGTAGGGACTAATGCAGTTTCATTGCTATCTCCACAAGCAGAGCATCAAAGATGGAGTGCACAAAAGGGATGCTCTACTCCTGTAGAGGGCTATAAGTTGTACATTTTAAGCTAGCTTTGACCTAGCAATGGCAAATTTGAAGATGGAGTGCCCTAAAGATTGCAAAGACTTCATGAGGCGAGGCCATAAGCACTTTTGTAGGGCTTTTATCAAGATAAAAAATCAAGTTTAATGTGATTGATAATAACTTAACAGAGACTTTCAAAGGATACAATTGCGTACCAAGAGAAATACCCATACTTGAGATGCTTCAAGAATTAAGAACGAAGTTGATGGAGAGGGTGGCAAAAAGAAGTCAGTTAATGGTTGATTGAACTGATCTATCTGCCTAAGAATTAGAATAAAGTTAGAGAAGATTAAACTAGAGTCCAGCCATTGTCTCACTAGAGTAATAATGGGGAGTAAATTTCAAGTTGAAGTATATGATGATAAATTTGTGGCTGACTTGGATGGGAAGACTTGTGCTCGTGGGCAATGAGATGTCTCCAGAATACCATGTAAACATGCCATATTTTGTATTGCTATCATAAAGTTAGAGATTGATGACTATGTTGATAATTGTTTCAAGAAAAATGCTTATGGAAGATGCTAGCAATATCCTTCATAGCCATGAATGGAAAAAAAAATGCGGCTCAAAGTCAGTGGTGAGCCAATCAAGCACCCACCTTACAGAAGAAAAAGGGGGAGAGAGGCAAAAAATAGGATCAAGGACAAGGATGAACAAAGTAGCAACGGTAAGAATTAATGAAAGTTGGAGTTTAAATACGACGTACAAACTGCCTTCAATATGAGCATAACAAGAAGACATGCAAGAATCCTACAGGATCAAGGCCACCTAAAGTAATTCTTATTTGAAAGTTGTGTAATTGTTAAAAATAATTTGCTGTTGTGTTATCATAATCGATAACATTAGTTGCTAGTGTTTTTCATATATAGGCAAAAAGAGAAAGACCAAAGAAGGTTGTTGGTGCACAGATAGTGCACATGCCAATGTACAATCTAATAGACTCTGATATCTTGAGGAAGGAGATGGCACATGTTAGTGTTTTTTTAGTCATGTATTATTTTCACAACAAGTGTATATTTTGATTAACTTTTTTATGCTAATTTTCAATATTCATGCATGACAAGGTTATGGACTTTTCATGTTTGAAGCCTTTGAAAATATTTAAGGGTATTCTCTTTATCTAATGCTTTATATGTATGTTGAAAAGAAATTCAAATTTACATGTTAATTTTTTTCCACTTCAAATGCTTTGGTAGTAATAGAGTTATTCACATTGGAGGTCCATCAATCTCCAATGGAGAAATAATTGCAAGAAATGTTCGAGTTTCACCAAGCTAATCTTCAATTTATATCTTAAAACCGCCATGCACTCAAGAATTTGAAATTGGTGGACTGTAAAGTTGTGGACCAAAAATACTAGTGTTGCTGTTAGATGAGGATGTTGAGTTGTAAACTGAAAATGGTAATTTTTGTGGCATTTCTATGTGAATTTGGCTATGTACTATGTGTTTGGGGATTTGGCGATGTAGTTTTACATAAGGGATGTTTTGGTAATGTATTGTCGAGTCATGAACAAGATTGAACTCCTTTTATTGGCTGTTTTGAGTACCATATGGATAAACTGACCACTATAAGTGATTTTTCTTAAGAGTAAATTTCCAGTTATGTATCTTGGTTTTTCTTTAATTTTTGCAAAACTTCGCAATAGAGATTGTAAATCTTAAGAAGTGCAGTGCAAGTGTGTTCCCTAGGGTCTGGTGCGTTCAAGCAAGCCAGTATATTACCGATCATGTTCTTTTGGTGGGACTGCCTATGTAGGGCCCATCAATAAATAAAAAACAACAACAAGAAGAGAAAAGAAAGGAAAAGTCAAAACAAAACAAAAGACACAAGATAAAAAGACAAAAAGAAGAAAAAGAAAGTGGGCTGCTTAGTGAGTGCCATGCTCCCATAGAGAGAGAAAAATAGAGAATAGGGGGAGGGAAGCTCTCCGTGCAGGAGAGCTCTCAAAGAGGAAAAAAGCAACGGTTCTGGTGACATTTTGACGGCCAAATATCATCGAAATCGGCTCAATTTTTAGTATGTTGTTCATGAGATTGAGCGCTACGAGTTCATCAATTTTTTTTTGTTGAGATTCTTCTCCAAATTCTCCATTGCAGTTAGGATTTTTTGCCCCTTTTGTATTGTTTCACCTTTGTGGTGTGGAAGCGCTTTTGTATTGTTATTGTTGAGCCTTTAGTGTGTGACTAGAGAGAAAGGTCTTTGTATGCTCTACTATTTTTGATGATTAATGGAAGTTTTTGGGTCATGCATGATTTTTCTACCTTCGGGTTTTCCACGTAAAATCCTGGTATCATTATTGCTTTTATTTTCTTATCATTCTTGTATCATATTCACTTGTTGTGAGATTGTTTTGTTGGATATATTATTGGTTGTTGCTAGGGTTAAATTGATTGTGGTCAGTTTAATTTTCAGGGGAGATATTTATCATAGATTAGTTTAGTTTGTGGTGAAGTGCTGCCTATTTCTCCCCAACAAAATAGTATTAGAGCTAGCATTGAGATTTTAGTATTAGATGGAGGATATGAGTAGCACCATGGTTAAGTTTCTCAAATTACTCCATTTGGAAGCCTCGAATAGAAATGTGTTATATTGCAAAGATTTTTTCGATCACATCAATGGTAATGAGTCTCAAGGAGACAAGAAAGACAAAGAGTGGGAGCGAACTAATTGGAAAATGGTTGGATTTATTCAAAAATGGATTTATGATAATGTATTTCATTATATTGCTCAAGAAATGAAAGTGGATACTTTGTGAAAAAAATTACAAGATCTCTATTAGAGGAAAACCCTACAAAATAAAGCTCTTCTAGTTAAAAGACTTATGAATTTGAGATACAAGGAGGGAAGTATAATGTTGGAGCACTTGATGAATTTCAAGATGTTGTAAATTAAGTGACAAATCTTGAGATTGACTTTGCTGATGAATTACAATCATATCTATTGCTTGGTACTCTTCTCGATAGTTAGGACACCTTGATTATTGCATTCAATAATTCAGCTCCTTTCGATGTGCTTTCTATAAGTATGGTTAAAGAAAACTTGTTCAAGATCTCTATTAGAGGAGAACCCTACAAAATAAAGCTCTTCTAGTTAAAAGACTTGTGAATTTGAGATACAAGGAGGGAAGTATAATGTTGGAGCACTTGATGAATTTTAAGATGTTGTAAATCAATTGACAAATCTTAAAATTGACTTTAGTGATGAATTACAATCATATCTATTGCTTGGTACTCTTCTCAATAGTTGAGACACTTTGATTGTTGCATTAAATAATTCAGTTCCTTTCAATGTGCTTTTTATAAGTATGGTTAAAGAAAATTTGTTCAATGAAGAAACAAGAAAAAAAAAGCTTGAATCATGCTACTAGATCAGAGGCTCTTGTCATGAAAAACGATGCGAGAACTCAATCAAGAAAGTTTCAACGTAGTGATAGCTGCAAGTCAAGAAGAAGGTCGAAGTTAAAACCGAGGAGGAATGTAAAATGTTACAATTATAGCTAGATGAGATATTATGCAAAAGAGTGTTGGCTACCTAAAGAGAGATAAATCTCATGATAAAAATGGAAATAGAAAAAAAGAAGATAAGCAGGTTGCAGAGGCAGTTGCATCCAATGGTGATATTGTGTTAATTTGTGATGATAGTTGCCTAGACCTTACATGCCAAGGCTCTAGTTGGGTTGTTGATTCCGCAACTTCATTTTATGTCACCGCTCGGCATAACCACTTTACATCTTATTGCAATGGTGATTTTGGTTATGTTAGGATGAAAAATAGTGGTGTTTCCAATGTTATTGACATGTGATATGTCTATTTGGAGATAGATGTGAGATGTCATTTGCTTTTAAAAAATATGAGACATATTGTGAACATTAGACTTCACTTGATATCCACATGTGTCTTAGATGATGATGGTTATGGAAATTCCTTCTATGATGGCAAATGAAAATTGACTAATGACTTTATAGTAGTGGTAAAAGGTAAGAAGACATGCACTTTTTGCACTATGCAAGCAAAGTTGATCAGATAAGAGGTAAATGTAATAGAGGACTCCTCAATTGACCTATGGCATATGAGACTTGGTCATCTTACTGAGAAGCGGCTTAAAACTCTTGCTAGAAAGAATCTTCTACCATTAAAGAAGAAAATCTGAAGTAATGTACTCATTGCCTAATGGAGTAAGTAATATTGATTCCCATTTCATAGTTCCTCTCCACACACAAGTCAAATTTACTTAATTTATTTTATACTGATGTTTGTTGCATTGGTGCTAGAACATTTGGTAATGCATTATACTTTATGACATTTATTGATGACTATTCCAAAAAAGTGTAGGTTGTTGCTTTGAAATCTAAAAATCAAGTGCTTGCACCTTTTAAACAATTTTATGTCAATGTGGAAAGAGAAATCAGGAAGAAGCTGAAATGTGTTTTGAGCTGACAGCGATGGCGAATATAGAGGCTCGTTCGAATATTTTTGCAGGGATTATGGTATCAAGCTTGCAAAGACTATTTACAAAACATCACAACATAATGGAATAGCAGAGATGACGAATCAAGCAATTAATGATCAGATTTGGAACATGCTCTCTCATGCGAAGTTGCTTAAGTCATTTTGGAGTGAAGCAATGAGAACGACAATGGATTTAACAAACCTTTCTTCATCAATTCCTTTTAAGGGGATGTTTTGTAAAGAGTTTGGAGTGGGAAATATGTTTCCTATAGTTATCTGAAAGTGTTTCGTTATCGGGCATTTGTGTATGCTCCTAGAAAGGAAAGGTCCAAACTTGATGATAAGTTTAAACAGTATATCTTTTAGGGTTATGAACATGAAGAGTTTGACTACAAGTTATGGGATCTAGCCACGAAGAAAGTCATTAGAAGTTGAGATGTAGTGTTTTTTGAGTATCAAATCATTGAAGACATGGACAAACTAGGGAAGACAAAGAATGTAACTCAACACTTGGTTAGTTTCAGCCTAAATCCTCCTACCTTATTGGGTGGAAATCACGAAAGAAAAGTGTATGGAGATCATGAAGATGGTGAGTCCTTACGGAATATTGATTCTTCAGTTGAGATAGGTGAAATAGTTGAGCAAGAACAACCTGTTAAACCAGTTGAGTAAGAATATTTGGTCCTACCTCAAGTTAGAAGATCGGAAAGGAAACGTACACTCTCACAATGATATCAACCACATGAGTATGTATTACTCACTAATGCAGGAGAGCTAAAAACTTATGAAGAGGCTATATTGTATAATCAAAAGAATGAGTGGCATGAAACTATGTAAGAAGAGCTCAAGTCCTTGCATGAGAACCGCATATTTGAGTTGCTGAAGTTGCGTAAGGACCAGAGAACACTCACAAATAAATGGGTGTACAAGTTAAAGACGGAAGAATGTAACTTAAAACCATGATACAAGGCTACGCCTACTGTAAAGGGCTTTCATCAGAAGAAGAGAATTGACTTTGAAGAGATATTTTCTCCAATTGTAAAAATGTCTTCTATTCGAGTTTTTCTTGTGTTGGCCGCTAGTTTGGATTTAGAAATCAAACAGCTTGATATAAAGACAACTTTTCTTCATGGTAACTTAAAAGAAGAAATATATACATGGAGCAACATAAGAGTTTTAAAGTTGAAGACAATGAGCATCTTGTATGTAGCTTGAAGAAGATTCTATATGATCTCAAGCAAGCACTAAAACAGTGGCACATGACATTTGATTCATTCATGAGAGATTATGGATATGGTAAGACCAACTCTAATTCTCGTGTCTTTATGAAAAGATTCTCAGATAATGATTTTATTAGCCTCATACTCTATGTGGATGACATATTGATAATTGGACATGATGCTAACAAAGTCAAAAGTTTGAAAAATGAGTTGCGTAAAGTTTTTGCAATGAAAAATTATGACTAGTTAAGCAAATTCTTGGCATGAGAATTACTCGTAATAGGAAGAACACGAAACTTTGGCTATCTTGAGAGAAGTATATTGAAAAGGTGCTGGAAAGATTCAACATGAGAATAGTAATGAATATTCCACGAGTAAAAAAGAGGAGGAAGAAATGATTAAATTTATTATGCATCTGCCGTGAGTAATTTGATGTATGTTATGGTTTGTACAAAACTAGATATTACTCATGCAGTTGGTGTTATGGGTTGGTTTCTCTCAAATCCAGGTAAAGAGCATTAGATCGCTGTAAAATCGATTTTGTGGTATCTTAGATGCATTTCCAGATTTTGTTGTATTATGAAAATGGAAAGCTTAAATTGAGTGGCTATTCGAATTTCGATTATGCTAGTGACAGCAATTCTCAAAGTTCAAATTGGCTCATATGATGACTTTTGCAAGGGGAGTAGTTTCATAGCAATCCAGAATTCAAAAATGTGTTGCTTTATCCATGACTAAAGCAGAGTATATCGTCATCACCAAAGGATGCAAGGAACTCTTGTGAATACAGAAAGTCCTACAAGAGCTGGCCTTGAAGTAAGAGAAGTCTGTTCTATATTGTGATAGCATGAGTTCTATATATCTTAGTAAAAATATGGCGTTACATTCTAGATCATAGCATATTGATGTGAAGCGTCATTGGATCCAAGAAAAATTAGAAGAGAGGCTTTTTCTACTTGAAAAAGTTCATACCAATGATAATGGATCCAACATAATGACCAAAGCCTTGCCCATGGTGAAACTTGATTTTTGTAGAAACAACACAGGTGTGATTGAACTCCTCACATGAAGCGGAGGGGAAGATTTGTTGGTGGGACTGCTTATGTGGGGCCCATCAACAAATAAAACAAGAAATTAAAAAAAAAAGCAGAAGAAAGGAAAAGTCAAAATAAAAGAAAAGACAAAATAAGAAGAAAAATGAAAATGGGTTGCTTACTATGTGCCTTACGCCTAGAGAGAGAAAAATAGAGAATGGGGGGAGGGAAGCTCTCGGTGCAAAGCAGTTCTCGGTGAAGAAGAAAAATGGCAACAGTTCTAGTGAGATTTTGATGGCCAAACGTTATCAGAATCGGCTCAAATTTCGGTATGTTGTTCATAAGACCAAGGGCTAAAGTTGATTGATTTTGTTTTGTTAAGATTCTTCTTCGAATTCTCCAATCATAGTTAGGTTTTTTGGCCCCTTTTGTATTGTTCCACCTTTATGGTGAGAAAATGCTTTTGTATTGATGATGTTGAGTCTCTATTATGTGACCGGAGAGAAATATTTTTGTATATCCAACTATTCTTGATGATTATTAGAAATTTTGGACTGTTCATGATTTTTCCAGCTTTGGATTTTCCATGTAAAATCTTGGCGTCATTATTATCTTTGTTTCCTTATCATTCTGGTATCATATTCACTTGTTGTGAGGTTGTTTTGCTAGATATATTATTGGTTGTTGCTAGAGTTAAATTGATTGTGGTCGGTTTAATTTTCAAGGGAGAGATTGATCCTAAATTGGCTTAGCTTGTGATGAAGTGTTGCCCGTTTCTCCCTAATAGTTCTTGGCTGAGGGTTATAGCATGGAGGAGAACGCGGGTTGACGCACGGCTTGGTAAGCCACGCCTAGTGTAGTGAACTCGCCAACTGTTGTATTCTTTTTCCTCTTTACTTCATTTTTGTTTGGGTTTTTCATGTTATATTTTTAGCAATGAGACAAAATTTAGTTTCAAAGACACCTAATTCCTCCTCTTTCTAAACAATGGGTCATTTTGATCTACATCTATATTTAACCACGGCTTCGATGAGGCACCAATAAATGATTGCTCAACGGCCTCTTATCAAGTCATGCACATGCCAATGTTGTCAATCGAAACAGACATTCATTTCTTTGTTCACAAACCTCAACTAGTTCCCGGCCTCAAGAGAGAATAAACCAGGAAGCATCTCAAACGGGCAATGCATCAGACGAATTCATCCAGATCGTGCAAGAGTATCACCAAATTTGATTAATAATAGCACAGGCAAATTGACACTAACGTCACAAAGGCAAAACATCTAACAGATTGAGTGCATCTCGGCGGCAGGCAATATAGAGCAAGAACAATTTATGCAAGAACTATTGTCTTATCCGATGTATGAAGTCTGACAACAAAATTTCTAAATTTCTATTGGACAAGCGAGAGACGTCCGAGCGCAAGAGATAGAGGAGTGAGTGCCATGGAAAATCTGTGTGAGATGGAAGAGAGACGAGACTATACGAAGAAGAATGAGAGCAATTGAAAAGCCAAATTCTAATTGCTCATCCAAGACGACGTCTTTTTGTGGAGTATTTGTCCGTGTCAGTAGATTTGGGATAAAAGTAAAAATTTGAGGTTTTTTATAAAAACAAAAGATAGTTTTGAGTAGAATTGAAACTGAATCCAAAATTGTGGTTTTTTTTTTTTTTGGGTATTGGGCCCTCTTATATCTAGAGGCAAAAACTTGTTAGCCCATCAAAAGAACAACTAATAGCCCGCTGCAGGAGAGAAGCGAACTAGTTAGCCGACTAGACCTCTAAGACCCATCGACGAAATCCCCTTTCCAGTAAAATCATTTTCGCTGCTTGGCGTTGCATATTCAAACTCATTAAAGCTCGATTCATTTATTTTTCACGAAATAAATAGACCTTTCAAAAACCAATTCACATGCATCCGGGTTACTCAGTTCGATTACTGTACATCCACATTCAAATGGGGATTTCCTCCGATGGGTTGAAACTCGAGACATAAGTCTAACAAATTTAATCCAGGAAAATTTTATAGTTGGTCAAAGTGAAAGTGTTTTGAATACCGATGGATGCCAATTTTGATTAAGAGAAAGGGTAATAATACCGCTCATGTCCCCAGTTTACCAATTCGTGAGCTCAAGAGAGTCGGTGGAAGTAGCATTGGCTCCCTCCATTCGTAGGTTCATTGGTTTCCTCTACATCTCGAGCATCACTTGAAGATGATGAGGAGGATCTCCTTCTGGTGAACAAAGAAGCACATTCGAACGGAGAACACTACAACCTTTTCAACTGATTATCGTCAGTTGGAAGAAAAACCTGTGTCGTTTTGGCAATAGAAGAAAAGAACACTCATTTTCTCTCTTGTCTGCTCCGCGATATTTATACACCTCCGTATACAGTATAAAAATACGAGCTTGGTCCATCGTTGGCTCGGTCCTTGGCAAAGACTACACTTCCGCACGGAAAAATCTGCCGCACGGGCGTAAGCTCCGAGCAATTCTTGTCGAGTTGCTTGAACTCATCGATCCGAGAAAGAATCCTGAGGGAGCTCCGATCGCTTCCTTCGGTCCATTGAAATGCCTGATTCCGACCATCGCTCAGATACTTGCTTTGCTTGCAACAATTCGGATTCTCACTTGTTCCCCATCCTGTTTTGGGTCGACAATCGGCGGCCGTCGTTCATCTCCCGGTAAGCTACTGTCGACGCTTCGGATTTCTCTCGTTTCCGCGTCTCGTTTTGAATCGAATCTCTTTTGCATCTTCGAGTTACTGCGAAATCCTTTCTGGGTATTGCTTCTTTTGTCTATTTGTCTGATTGCTTTTGGGGGATCTTGTTCGGCTTCTTGATTCCATTCCTGTTGGCGGTTTTTTGATTCAGATGATCCATCATCTTGGGGAAATACAGGTTATAGCATTCCTGGCGTCTGAATTGGTGTTAGCTTCTAGTCGCTCTATTGAAAGATTTCCGATATATTCTCATTAAACGTATGACTGAACTCGAAATGTCGTAACTTGTAGCGGAAATCGGGGAGGACGGATCTCATATTTTGTGAAAAAAATTGCAACAAGAACAGCCCTCTGACACAGTGCAATCTTGGTTGTTTCTATTTCACGGCCGGAAAATCCCCCGTCCTCCCTGTATATATGGATGATCTCCCTGTTGAAGTGATTGGGAACATACTGTCGCAGCTCAAAGCTGCAAGAGATGTCGTGGTTGCTTCCACGACTTGCCGGAAATGGAGAGAGGCTTGGAAGAAGCACCTTCGAGCACTCTCCTTTGATTCAAATGATTGGCCCGTGTATCATGATATAAGCACGACCCGCCTGGAGATCCTCATTACACAGACCATATTCCAGACTCGAGGCCTTCATTGTTTGTCCATCTCGATGGAGGATGTAGATGAGTTTTCAGCTGCCCCGTGATCGCTTGGCTCATGTACACCAGGGACACCTTGCGTGAGCTATGTTATAACGTGAGGACGCATCCAAACATCAATATTCTTGAGCGATGCGGAAGGCAGAAGCTCGAAGTATTGAAGTTGGCTCATACTTCTATCACGGGCGTTGAGCCTTATCAGAAGTTTCCTCGCTTAACATCACTCTCTTTGAGCTTCGTCAGTGTCTCAGCCTTGGATTTGAGCCTACTCCTTTCTATCTGTCCAAAGATTGAGTCGCTGGCTCTTATTAATCCAGATATCGCCATGTCGGATTTGCAGGCAACTATGGAGTTGACAAGTCACTCATTGAAAGAAATCCATGTGGAAGCGGTAAGTCTGGATAAGTTTCTATTGGAGGCTGACAGCCTTCAGATCTTGCACCTACGAGATTGTAATCTTGAGGTTTTTGAGCTGATTGGAAAGGGCATTAATTGTACTAAAGATGGACGATGTTAGTATTATACATCTCGATATTAGTGAAAGCATGGAAAATCTCGAGGTTGTGGATGTTGCCAACTTCACGGTCATGTGGCCGAAATTTTACCATATGATCTCCAAATCTTCGAAGTTGAGGACGCTTCGTCTATGGGGTGTTGTTCTGGATGAAGAAGTTGAAGCTACGGATTTGGAGCCGATCTCTGTTTGCTTCCCTTGGTTAAGCCACCTAGCTTTGAGTTATGATCCGGGGATGGTGTTTAAACCATTGTTTTGCAGGGTTCATCTAACTTGGAGAATGTGGTTGTGCTTGAACTTGGATCAACCATAATTAGCAACTGCTTCTCAGCGTGGGTGGCAGGACTTCTTGAGAGATCCCTAGATTGAAGAAATTGATAATTTTCGTGGGTGTATCAGAGGCCAACAGAGGTCTGTTTTTTGTGGCCTCTGATACACCCACGAAAATTATCATTTTCTTCATCTAGGGCATCTCTCAAGAAGTCCTGCCACCCACGTGCTGCTGAGCAGTTGCTAATTATGGTTGATCCAAGTTCAGCACAACCACATTCTCCAAGTTAGATGAACCCTGCAAACAATGGTTTAAAACACCCATCCCCCGGATCATAACTCAAAGCTAGGTGGCTTAACCAAGGGAGCAAACAGAGATCGGCTCCAATCCGTAGCTTCAACTTCTTCATCCAGAACAACACCCCATAGACGAAGCGTCCTCACTTCGAAGATTTGGAGATCATATGGTAAAATTTCGGCCACATGACCGTGAAGTTGGCAACATCCACACCTCGAGATTTTCCATGCTTTCACTAATATCGAGATGTATAATACTAACATCGTCCATCTTTAGTACAATTAATGCCCCTTTCCAATCAGCTCAAAAACCTCAAGATTACAATCTCGTAGGTGCAAGATCTGAAGGCTGTCAGCCTCCAATAGAAACTTATCCAGACTTACCGCTTCCACATGGATTTCTTTCAATGAGTGACTTGTCAACTCCATAGTTGCCTGCAAATCCGACATGGCGATATCTGGATTAATAAGAGCCAGCGACTCAATCTTTGGACAGATAGAAAGGAGTAGGCTCAAATCCAAGGCTGAGACACTGACGAAGCTCAAAGAGAGTGATGTTAAGCGAGGAAACTTCTGATAAGGCTCAACGCCCGTGATAGAAGTATGAGCCAACTTCAATACTTCGAGCTTCTGCCTTCCGCATCGCTCAAGAATATTGATGTTTGGATGCGTCCTCACGTTATAACATAGCTCACGCAAGGTGTCCCTGGTGTACATGAGCCAAGCGATCACGGGGGCAGCTGAAAACTCATCTACATCCTCCATCGAGATGGACAAACAATGAAGGCCTCGAGTCTGGAATATGGTCTGTGTAATGAGGATCTCCAGGCGGGTCGTGCTTATATCATGATACACGGGCCAATCATTTGAATCAAAGGAGAGTGCTCGAAGGTGCTTCTTCCAAGCCTCTCTCCATTTCCGGCAAGTCGTGGAAGCAACCACGACATCTCTTGCAGCTTTGAGCTGCGACAGTATGTTCCCAATCACTTCAACAGGGAGATCATCCATATATACAGGGAGGACGGGGGATTTTCCGGCCGTGAAATAGAAACAACCAAGATTGCACTGTGTCAGAGGGCTGTTCTTGTTGCAATTTTTTTCACAAAATATGAGATCCGTCCTCCCCGATTTCCGCTACAAGTTACGACATTTCGAGTTCAGTCATACGTTTAATGAGAATATATCGGAAATCTTTCAATAGAGCGACTAGAAGCTAACACCAATTCAGACGCCAGGAATGCTATAACCTGTATTTCCCAAGATGATGGATCATCTGAATCAAAAAACCGCCAACAGGAATGGAATCAAGAAGCCGAACAAGATCCCCCAAAAGCAATCAGACAAATAGACAAAAGAAGCAATACCCAGAAAGGATTTCGCAGTAACTCGAAGATGCAAAAGAGATTCGATTCAAAACGAGACGCGGAAACGAGAGAAATCCGAAGCGTCGACAGTAGCTTACCGGAGATGAACGACGGCCGCCGATTGTCGACCCAAAACAGGATGGGGAACAAGTGAGAATCCGAATTGTTGCAAGCAAAGCAAGTATCTGAGCGATGGTCGGAATCAGGCATTTCAATGGACCGAAGGAAGCGATCGGAGCTCCCTCAGGATTCTTTCTCGGATCGATGAGTTCAAGCAACTCGACAAGAATTGCTCGGAGCTTACGCCCGTGCGGCAGATTTTTCCGTGCGGAAGTGTAGTCTTTGCCAAGGACCGAGCCAACGATGGACCAAGCTCGTATTTTTATACTGTATACGGAGGTGTATAAATATCGCGGAGCAGACAAGAGAGAATGAGTGTTCTTTTCTTCTATTGCCAAAACGACACAGGTTTTTCTTCCAACTGACGATAATCAGTTGAAAAGGTTGTAGTGTTCTCCGTTCGAATGTGCTTCTTTGTTCACCAGAAGGAGATCCTCCTCATCATCTTCAAGTGATGCTCGAGATGTAGAGGAAACCAATGAACCTACGAATGGAGGGAGCCAATGCTACTTCCACCGACTCTCTTGAGCTCACGAATTGGTAAACTGGGGACATGAGCGGTATTATTACCCTTTCTCTTAATCAAAATTGGCATCCATCGGTATTCAAAACACTTTCACTTTGACCAACTATAAAATTTTCCTGGATTAAATTTGTTAGACTTATGTCTCGAGTTTCAACCCATCGGAGGAAATCCCCATTTGAATGTGGATGTACAGTAATCGAACTGAGTAACCCGGATGCATGTGAATTGGTTTTTGAAAGGTCTATTTATTTCGTGAAAAATAAATGAATCGAGCTTTAATGAGTTTGAATATGCAACGCCAAGCAGCGAAAATGATTTTACTGGAAAGGGGATTTCGTCGATGGGTCTTAGAGGTCTAGTCGGCTAACTAGTTCGCTTCTCTCCTGCAGCGGGCTATTAGTTGTTCTTTTGATGGGCTAACAAGTTTTTGCCTCTAGATATAAGAGGGCCCAATACCCAAAAAAAAAAAAAAACCACAATTTTGGATTCAGTTTCAATTCTACTCAAAACTATCTTTTGTTTTTATAAAAACCTCAAATTTTTACTTTTATCCCAAATCTACTGACACGGACAAATACTCCACAAAAAGACGTCGTCTTGGATGAGCAATTAGAATTTGGCTTTTCAATTGCTCTCATTCTTCTTCGTATAGTCTCGTCTCTCTTCCATCTCACACAGATTTTCCATGGCACTCACTCCTCTATCTCTTGCGCTCGGACGTCTCTCGCTTGTCCAATAGAAATTTAGAAATTTTGTTGTCAGACTTCATACATCGGATAAGACAATAGTTCTTGCATAAATTGTTCTTGCTCTATATTGCCTGCCGCCGAGATGCACTCAATCTGTTAGATGTTTTGCCTTTGTGACGTTAGTGTCAATTTGCCTGTGCTATTATTAATCAAATTTGGTGATACTCTTGCACGATCTGGATGAATTCGTCTGATGCATTGCCCGTTTGAGATGCTTCCTGGTTTATTCTCTCTTGAGGCCGGGAACTAGTTGAGGTTTGTGAACAAAGAAATGAATGTCTGTTTCGATTGACAACATTGGCATGTGCATGACTTGATAAGAGGCCGTTGAGCAATCATTTATTGGTGCCTCATCGAAGCCGTGGTTAAATATAGATGTAGATCAAAATGACCCATTGTTTAGAAAGAGGAGGAATTAGGTGTCTTTGAAACTAAATTTTGTCTCATTGCTAAAAATATAACATGAAAAACCCAAACAAAAATGAAGTAAAGAGGAAAAAAGAATACAACAGTTGGCGAGTTCACTACACTAGGCGTGGCTTACCAAGCCGTGCGTCAACCCGCGTTCTCCTCCATGCTATAACCCTCAGCCAAGAACTATTAGGGAGAAACGGGCAACACTTCATCACAAGCTAAGCCAATTTAGGATCAATCTCTCCCTTGAAAATTAAACCGACCACAATCAATTTAACTCTAGCAACAACCAATAATATATCTAGCAAAACAACCTCACAACAAGTGAATATGATACCAGAATGATAAGGAAACAAAGATAATAATGACGCCAAGATTTTACATGGAAAATCCAAAGCTGGAAAAATCATGAACAGTCCAAAATTTCTAATAATCATCAAGAATAGTTGGATATACAAAAATATTTCTCTCCGGTCACATAATAGAGACTCAACATCATCAATACAAAAGCATTTTCTCACCATAAAGGTGGAACAATACAAAAGGGGCCAAAAAACCTAACTATGATTGGAGAATTCGAAGAAGAATCTTAACAAACAAAATCAATCAACTTTAGCCCTTGGTCTTATGAACAACATACCGAAATTTGAGCCGATTCTGATAACGTTTGGCCATCAAAATCTCACTAGAACTGTTGCCATTTTTCTTCTTCACCGAGAACTGCTTTGCACCGAGAGCTTCCCTCCCCCCATTCTCTATTTTTCTCTCTCTAGGCGTAAGGCACATAGTAAGCAACCCATTTTCATTTTTCTTCTTATTTTGTCTTTTCTTTTATTTTGACTTTTCCTTTCTTCTGCTTTTTTTTTTAATTTCTTGTTTTATTTGTTGATGGGCCCCACATAAGCAGTCCCACCAACAAATCTTCCCCTCCGCTTCATGTGAGGAGTTCAATCACACCTGTGTTGTTTCTACAAAAATCAAGTTTCACCATGGGCAAGGCTTTGGTCATTATGTTGGATCCATTATCATTGGTATGAACTTTTTCAAGTAGAAAAAGCCTCTCTTCTAATTTTTCTTGGATCCAATGACGCTTCACATCAATATGCTATGATCTAGAATGTAACGCCATATTTTTACTAAGATATATAGAACTCATGCTATCACAATATAGAACAGACTTCTCTTACTTCAAGGCCAGCTCTTGTAGGACTTTCTGTATTCACAAGAGTTCCTTGCATCCTTTGGTGATGACGATATACTCTGCTTTAGTCATGGATAAAGCAACACATTTTTGAATTCTGGATTGCTATGAAACTACTCCCCTTGCAAAAGTCATCATATGAGCCAATTTGAACTTTGAGAATTGCTGTCACTAGCATAATCGAAATTCGAATAGCCACTCAATTTAGCTTTCCATTTTCATAATACAACAAAATCTGGAAATGCATCTAAGATACCACAAAATCGATTTTACAGCGATCTAATGCTCTTTACCTGGATTTGAGAGAAACCAACCCATAACACCAACTGCATGAGTAATATCTAGTTTTGTACAAACCATAACATACATCAAATTACTCACGGCAGATGCATAATAAATTTAATCATTTCTTCCTCCTCTTTTTTACTCGTGGAATATTCATTACTATTCTCATGTTGAATCTTTCCAGCACCTTTTCAATATACTTCTCTCAAGATAGCCAAAGTTTCGTGTTCTTCCTATTACGAGTAATTCTCATGCCAAGAATTTGCTTAACTAGTCATAATTTTTCATTGCAAAAACTTTACGCAACTCATTTTTCAAACTTTTGACTTTGTTAGCATCATGTCCAATTATCAATATGTCATCCACATAGAGTATGAGGCTAATAAAATCATTATCTGAGAATCTTTTCATAAAGACACGAGAATTAGAGTTGGTCTTACCATATCCATAATCTCTCATGAATGAATCAAATGTCATGTGCCACTGTTTTAGTGCTTGCTTGAGATCATATAGAATCTTCTTCAAGCTACATACAAGATGCTCATTGTCTTCAACTTTAAAACTCTTATGTTGCTCCATGTATATATTTCTTCTTTAAGTTACCATGAAGAAAAGTTGTCTTTATATCAAGCTGTTTGATTTCTAAATCCAAACTAGCGGCCAACACAAGAAAAACTCGAATAGAAGACATTTTTACAATTGGAGAAAATATCTCTTCAAAGTCAATTCTCTTCTTCTGATGAAAGCCCTTTACAGTAGGCGTAGCCTTGTATCATGGTTTTAAGTTACATTCTTCCGTCTTTAACTTGTACACCCATTTATTTGTGAGTGTTCTCTGGTCCTTACGCAACTTCAGCAACTCAAATATGCGGTTCTCATGCAAGGACTTGAGCTCTTCTTACATAGTTTCATGCCACTCATTCTTTTGATTATACAATATAGCCTCTTCATAAGTTTTTAGCTCTCCTGCATTAGTGAGTAATACATACTCATGTGGTTGATATCATTGTGAGAGTGTACGTTTCCTTTCCGATCTTCTAACTTGAGGTAGGACCAAATATTCTTACTCAACTGGTTTAACAGGTTGTTCTTGCTCAACTATTTCACCTATCTCAACTGAAGAATCAATATTCCGTAAGGACTCACCATCTTCATGATCTCCATACACTTTTCTTTCGTGATTTCCACCCAATAAGGTAGGAGGATTTAGGCTGAAACTAACCAAGTGTTGAGTTACATTCTTTGTCTTCCCTAGTTTGTCCATGTCTTCAATGATTTGATACTCAAAAAACACTACATCTCAACTTCTAATGACTTTCTTCGTGGCTAGATCCCATAACTTGTAGTCAAACTCTTCATGTTCATAACCCTAAAAGATATACTGTTTAAACTTATCATCAAGTTTGGACCTTTCCTTTCTAGGAGCATACACAAATGCCCGATAACGAAACACTTTCAGATAACTATAGGAAACATATTTCCCACTCCAAACTCTTTACAAAACATCCCCCTTAAAAGGAATTGATGAAGAAAGGTTTGTTAAATCCATTGTCGTTCTCATTGCTTCACTCCAAAATGACTTAAGCAACTTCGCATGAGAGAGCATGTTCCAAATCTGATCATTAATTGCTTGATTCGTCATCTCTGCTATTCCATTATGTTGTGATGTTTTGTAAATAGTCTTTGCAAGCTTGATACCATAATCCCTGCAAAAATATTCGAACGAGCCTCTATATTCGCCATCGCTGTCAGCTCAAAACACATTTCAGCTTCTTCCTGATTTCTCTTTCCACATTGACATAAAATTGTTTAAAAGGTGCAAGCACTTGATTTTTAGATTTCAAAGCAACAACCTACACTTTTTTGGAATAGTCATCAATAAATGTCATAAAGTATAATGCATTACCAAATGTTCTAGCACCAATGCAACAAACATCAGTATAAAATAAATTAAGTAAATTTGACTTGTGTGTGGAGAGGAACTATGAAATGGGAATCAATATTACTTACTCCATTAGGCAATGAGTACATTACTTCAGATTTTTCTTCTTTAATGGTAGAAGATTCTTTCTAGCAAGAGTTTTAAGCCGCTTCTCAGTAAGATGACCAAGTCTCATATGCCATAGGTCAATTGAGGAGTCCTCTATTACATTTACCTCTTATCTGATCAACTTTGCTTGCATAGTGCAAAAAGTGCATGTCTTCTTACCTTTTACCACTACTATAAAGTCATTAGTCAATTTTCATTTGCCATCATAGAAGGAATTTCCATAACCATCATCATCTAAGACACATGTGGATATCAAGTGAAGTCTAATGTTCACAATATGTCTCATATTTTTTAAAGCAAATGACATCTCACATCTATCTCCAAATAGACATATCACATGTCAATAACATTGGAAACACCACTATTTTTCATCCTAACATAACCAAAATCACCATTGCAATAAGATGTAAAGTGGTTATGCCGAGCGGTGACTTAAATGAAGTTGCGGAATCAACAACCCAACTAGGCCTTGGCATGTAAGGTCTAGGCAACTATCATCACAAATTAACACAATATCACCATTGGATGCAACTGCCTCTGCAACCTGCTTATCTTCTTTTTTTCTATTTCCATTTTTATCATGAGATTTATCTCTCTTTAGGTAGCCAACACTCTTTTGCATAATATCTCATCTAGCTATATTGTAACATTTTACATTCCTCCTCGTTTTAACTTCGACCTTCTTCTTGACTTGCAGCTATCACTACGTTGAAACTTTCTTGATTGAGTTCTCGCATCGTTTTTCATGACAAGAGCCTCTGATCTAGTAGCATGATTCAAGCTTTTTTTTTTCTTGTTTCTTCATTGAACAATTTTCTTTAACCATACTTATAAAAAGCACATTGAAAGGAACTGAATTATTTAATGCACAATCAAGTGTCTCAACTATTGAGAGAGTACCAAGCAATAGATATGATTGTAATTCATCACTAAAGTCAATTTAAGATTTGTCAATTGATTTACAACATCTTAAAATTCATCAAGTGCTCCAACTATTATACTTCCCTCCTTGTATCTCAAATTCACAAGTCTTTTAACTAGAAGAGCTTTATTTTGTAGGGTTCTCCTCTAATAGAGATCTTGACAAGTTTTCTTTAACCATACTTATAGAAAGCACATCGAAGGAGCTGAATTATTGAATGCAATAATCAAGGTGTCCTAACTATCGAGAAGAGTACCAAGCAATAGATATGATTGTAATTCATCAGCAAAGTCAATCTCAAGATTTGTCACTTAATTTACAACATCTTGAAATTCATCAAGTGCCCCAACATTATACTTCCCTCCTTGTATCTCAAATTCATAAGTCTTTTAACTAGAAGAGCTTTATTTTGTAGTTTTTCCTCTAATAGAGATCTTGTAATTTTTTTCACAAAGTATCCACTTTCATTTCTTGAGCAATATAATGAAATACATTATCATAATCCATTTTTGAATAAATCCAACCATTTTCCAATTAGTTCGCTCCACTCTTTGTCTTTCTTGTCTCCTTGAGACTCATTACCATTGATGTGATCGAAAAAATCTTTGCAATATAACACATTTCTATTCGAGGCTTCCAATGGAGTAATTTGAGAAACTTAACCATGGTGCTACTCATATCCTCCATCTAATACTAAAATCTCAATGCTAGCTCTAATACTATTTTGTTGGGAGAAATAGCGCACTTCACCACAAACTACTAATCTATGATAAATATCTCCCCTGAAATTAAACTGACCACATCAATTTAACCTATGCAACACCAATAATATATCCAACAAAACAATCTCACAACAGTGATATGATACAAGAATGATAAGAAAATAAAGCAATAATGATACTAGGATTTTACGTGGAAAACCCAAAGGTAGAAAAATCATGCATGACCCAAAAACTTCCATTAATCATCAAAAATAGTAGAGCATATACAAGACCTTTCTCTCTAGTCACACACTAAAGGCTCAACAATAATAATACAAAAGCGCTTCCACACCACAAAGGCAAATCAATACAAAAGGGGCAAAAAATCCTACTGCAATTGAGATTTGGAGAAGAATCTCAACAAAAAAAAATCGATGAACTCGTAGCCCTCAATCTCATGAACAACATACTAAAATTGAGCCGATTTTCGATGATATTTGGCCGTCAAAATGTACCAACACCATTGCCTTTTTTCCTCTTTGAGAGCTCTCCTGCACGGAGAGCTTCCCTCCCCTATTCTCTATTTTTCCTCTCTATGGGAGCATGGCACTCACTAAGCAGCCCACTTTCTTTTTCTTCTTTTTTGTCTTTTATCTTGTGTCTTTTGTTTTGTTTTGACTTTTCCTTTCTTTTCTCTTCTTGTTGTTGTTTTTTATTTATTGATGGGCCCTACATAGGCAGTCCCCCAAAAGCATGATCGGTAATATACTGGCTTGCTTGAACGCACCAGACCCTAGGGAACACACTTTGCACTGCACTTCTTAAGATTCAATCTCTATTGCGAAGTTTTTGCAAAATAAAGAAAAACCAAGATACATACTGGAAATTTACTCTTAAGAAAATCACTTATAGTGGTCAGTTTATCCATATGGTACTCAAAACAGCCAACAAAAGGAGTTCAATCTTGTTCATGACTCGACAATACATATACCAAAACATCCCTTATGTAAAACTACATTCACCAAACCCACACACATAGTACATAGCAAATTTCACATAAGAAATGCCACAAAATTACCGATTTTCATTCTACAACTCACATCCTCATCCAATTTTTGGTCGCACAACTTCACAGTCCACCATTTCACTTTCTGAGTGCTATGGCAGTTTTTAGATTAAATATGAAGGATTAGCTTGTTGAAA
>JAGVVM010005904.1:0-19830 GCA_019149425.1 Psidium friedrichsthalianum
GCAAATTTTTGGTATGGGTTGTTATTCGATGTCTTGTGGTGTTCTTAACCCAACTATGAATCACATCGATCAGAGAGTCGTGTGTTGACCTTTTCCAATAGTGCTTTCTCTGTATCATTCGAAGAGCAGTCTGTGTCCTTTGCTGCTGGCGAATTTTGTGATCTTGTTGCATATTTGAAGTACTTGCGCGTCAGCGAGCCTCTGAGGACTCAGTTTTTTAGGATTCAAATATTGATTGTTGGTATGTTTTCGATTCGGTCCGAGACCTCTGCAGAAGTTTCGGGTGGTTCACCTTAGATCATCGCGATTAAAAACGTCTGATTTCCAATCCGTTTGCTGTGACCGACGTCGGCCTGTGCCACTGGCTGTCCGCCTCTTGTGCCACTGGTGTTTCCTTCGTTTAGCCTTATTAGGTAAGTTTTACACTGTCTGCACTTGGTATGTATGGCTTCAATCATGGATTAGCTCTATATGTGCAGAATTGTCGAAGGATAGTTCAGGGGGTTCAGCCAACTTTGTCTGGTTTAGCGTATTGTGTGGTGAAATCTCGGTTCTGTGTGTGGTGCTGGATGCACGTGTTTAGATCCTCGAGAAGTTGCTGTTCTTGTATTGCCCTACGTTTGGGTCTAGGGCTCGGGGGGTTGGTCGTGTGTCGAAGGTCGAATAGAGTTAGAATAGCCACTTGGAGCATACCGACGGATACGGGCAACATGATTAGGCTAAGTAGATTGGCTGTACGATATTAGTCAGCTAGGACGGTGACGATTGTGTTTTGTGTCATGGCCTGATGGCGTATGCACTTTAGTTATTTGGCTAGGTGATCGTGGACAGAGCTTGCTGGCTTAGTTGTTTCAACATCTTAGAGTATCTGGTATCCTGGCTAGTAGTTTTAGAGGGCGGAACTTGCTTGACATGCTGTTAGCTCAACGCGCGCCTGTTGGGTATCGAGTGGCTTTTCAGATGATGTAGTTTGGCACTTGGATCGAGAGGATTGTAGCGCGAATAAAGACAATGGATGATTGTCCAATAAGAAGGAGGGTGCGAGTGTTTGTTTGTTGTGCTTTTCCTTGCTCCGATTGTGGGCCGGGGATAATTTTATTGCTATCCGCATATATTGGAAATCGTTGAGTGGGGGGGAATGCTGGGGCGGTACAGAGTTTCCTGGGAATTCATCGTGCGTGGGGGTTATTATCGTGACCGTAAAACGGGGCGGAGGGTGGAAATCGTGTCGTTCAGGATGTTCGCGCGCGGGGGGGTCAGTTGGAGTTTCGGTGCTATGACACTGTTAGAAATGACCTACCTGGGCGAATAAATATTTTTTGTATTACGTATTAATATCGTAGGGCATTGTACTTTGTAAAACTTGACCACAGTTTCGAGTTTAAATTGAAATGGATCGCATCGCAGTGACAAGCTGTTGAAAGGTAAAGCAGTTTGTAAACTAAAATTCGAGGAGATCTGCGTTGTAAAAGAGTTCAAGTGGACCGGTGTGTCGTTAATTCTTTCATGAGCGCTAAGTTGTAATGTTAAGTGTTGGTTGGAGAAGGATGAAAATCGTATGAAACATTGTGAAGGATAAGAGGAATTTTTTTTTTGTGTAGAGATAAAGAGGAAGTTAGTCAAGTTTTGACAAACCAAATAGCTGAACATTAATTGGTAGCTATGGCGTGGTTTTGGAGGTTATTGTATGTCCCGTCCAGAGTCAAGATTTTACGCCTATCAGTCTTAGTGTATCTCTAGGGCCAAATTATTTTTGGCGAAGGAGATAGGTACAGGCCTTCAAAGCAGCGAGGGACACAGTTCGGTGTAGGGAGACTGGTATCACTAAATTTTGTGGCTTTGTGTGCATTGCGAGTTGGCTGTGTATATCGGCTGTGTGACGTGGGTGTTTGTAGAGATAGGCTACTAGAATTGCATGGGTGGCCATATCAAGAATAGTCTCATCGGTTCAGGATTTGGAATACTAAGATGTAATTTTTGTATGACTATATATAAGGGATAGAGAACCACTTAATTCTTTATATGGTGCGAGGCCGGCGTGGGCCGGAGCAAATCTGTAGGCGCATATCCTCAGCGGGCCAAAAAGGGGATTATGTGCAATTCTCTGACAGAGATTTTGTGAATCTGGATGAAATTCAAATGATGATCGGGGCCACAGGTTCAAAAAAACTTGAGGCGAGGTGCTCCTCAATCTAATCTTTCGTTAGCACATGTCCTATTGCATTTTGGATGAGACAAAATCTGTATCAGTTTCAAAACAAGTCGAAATTGAGGTGTCATCTTAACTAAATTGGCTTGGGATCATAAGGTGTATAAAGGGCTAGGCATCGCTTTACCAGAATTGTGGAGACCTTCCCAACAAATAGGTGGTCTATTGACTACTGTAGGGAGGCTTCGTTCGTGACCATGTTCTCGGAAGGTCATGACATTAGTTTTCTTTGATAAATGCTACATGGATTTCCGGCCACACTATTGTACCGTCATCTGATTAATGTGCTATTCCGCATGTGAGTAGGAAAAAACAAAATAAACTGGTTAATATTAGGAGCTCGTGAACTTAGAAAGTTATTTATAACCAATAACGGTACCATTGCATTGCACCGCCAGTTTTTCTTGACAACCTACAGACTACTCTTAGAAGTTTCCACAACACCTATAAAAAAAATATTCCTTCAAGCCAAACTGCATGTGCGAGTCGTCGCCAGGCTAAACTCTGGGAACAAAGTGAAGTGATAAACAAATAACACCTGGGGATCTTTGTTTATTGAAAAGAGAACAGTCAATAATATGAAGTAAAGGGGATCTAGAATGTGTCTAGTTTTATTCAGTTGAGATCTTGCAATGCAATTGCAGTCTCTATTGAAATTGGTTTTTGGTTCCTAATATTAATTAGGTCAGTCATGTTAGTGGTTTGCGGTAAATTGTTTTCGTTTTGTTTCTTCCCTTCTCACCATCTCCATGCCTCCAAACACAGCAGCTATTTGATGAAAAGCTTCAAACATCTCTAGGTACAATGAAAAAGGAAAAATATGCCAAAGAGCATGTACCTTTCTTGCCCTAATGCTGCTCAAACTTTGCTCGAGCCGATCCCCATCTCTTGGATTTCATCAATCGAACAAGATCCAAGACATTGTCCTGATAGCTTTCCTGAGATGGGGAAAAAAAGGACTAGGAATGCCATAGTTAAAGGAATTAGATATCAGAACCAATTTGAATCCACAATTAAAAATGGAGAAATATCAAAATTTGTGACCGTAGAGAAGCTTCAAGAAGCTCAATCTTCTCTCCATATCTGCAGTTCTTGCTTCAAACGCTGCGCATTTATGGAAGATTGCCATAATTATGTATCTAGTGAACTGAGCAATGCAAATTGAACATATGTAAAATCATTTAGTTTTGGTTAAATCAAATCATAGTGACAAATCATGTAACACCATAGGATCCCGCTTAACTAAGATTGCTATTACAAGGACCCTAATTTTCTTGCAGAATTTGTAGCTGGACAATCTAAACCATAGTCGATTCTAGGCCCTCCACCTCTTGAGATCAAAGAATAGGGTTCTTATCAAGAACACGGTGCTATACTACTACAATCTGCAAATACATGTATATAGGTCATACCAGCCATCACTTTAAAAAATTTCTTCAAGAAACCCATAAGATGTAGATGCCCCTGGAGGGTATGTTTTTTCGAGGTATCAAGTGGTGGATGATTTGTGGGATTTCAGAAGCTGAAAGCATTTTAGAGGACCACTCAATGTCCGTTGGACATACAGAGCTCAAAGTAGCATATTTCAAGGTTTAATTAACTTGAAACCTATTTGCCTATCAGCAGTTATTCTCCTCTCTTCTTGCCAGTTCTATGGCCCAGCCGCAGAATAAGAGTGGTATGGCCTGCAATTATGTTTCATGTCCTTTATCTAACCACAACAGCACTTTGATACCGCAGCTTGGATGTCTCTCTCAAATTGTTCCCTCCTTTACTATAGTAACATTTTAATGAGATTCTTGACTTTTTCCGTAAAGAGTGAAACATGCATGAGGTTTCTAGGTGAATACTGAATAATAATTCCAGACATACTAAGACTTGTCTCCTAAAATTGTTTACTGAGTGATTACGTAGATTCTAGATAAGTACGAAAATGAGTTTACTAACTCAAACAACACCTATGGAATTCCACATTGCTAAAAACCATGAAGCATCTCTCATGTGCCAAAAGCACCTGGATCATATGTATGTTTGACGTTCTGACAGTTCAGTTTTTCAAAGTGCAAATATACTGCTGTTACTTAGCCAAAAGATGTATCCCTGAGTGTGGCTTCTTATGTGAGTTCCCCATCAATGGAAACATACACTGTTGATGCAGGGAAAAAGATTTACTGAGTTGATATTTGAAATATTGATGGTTTTATCAAGCTTCAGTATAGATGGATGGGGTGAAAATCCACAACCCAAATAAGAGTCTAAGATTCTGACCAAAAAAAAAAAAAATAAGAGAGTCTAAGAAGAATAGGATTCTTCTTCAAGTTGAATTAGCAATCTTATCAATCGAGATTTGAGCACAATTAGGATTTAATTAATTTTCTTAATCCAGCAGTTAGACATTGTTTTCTAGCAAAGATGTTTCCTATTCCAATCATGTTCTTGTTGACAGGCTTCCCATCTTAAGTAAGACTAGGATTTTCAGAATAGTTTATATATTATATTGTAACTCTTTCTATCCGTAGAGTTTATGAATATTAGCAAATTTTAAGTAATTTTGACTTTAAATTAGTGAGTCGTGCTTAGGAAACTTATTTTTTATGGTTAGGAAGTTTTATCTGTGATGCCTGAAGAAATTTATCCATTTTTAATTGTCGTTGATTGAAAATTTTCTTAAAGTTCTCTTTTAAGTTGAGCTGCTACTTTATGACATATCATGCTATATAACAATATCACAATAGAAATGACATGTCTCGCGTAGCGAGCGACAACTTAACAAAGATCTTGGAGAGAATTTCAAATGAATGACAACTAAATTCGAGTAGCTTTCTTTAGGCATCGCATAAACTTCAAAAGCATCTCACTTAGGGTTTCATAAGTTGAACACTTAAGAGTACATTCCCATCACACGCATTTCATAGGAAAAATTGTGAAAAGTCTATAACTTTTATCAATTCAACCAATAGTACAAGTTACAAGTATAACTCTTCTAGAATTAGTTGTACTCCTAATTCAAATAAGAAGACTCTAAACAAGAAATGTAGTAGAATTCATGTACACAAGAAACTTAATGTCCCAATTATGACAAGGAGAAAAATAAAAAGATCCCAAGGGTACTCAAATCCTAATTGAAAAGCTTACCATAAAAGTCTTGACAAATTCAATCCAAATCCTAGTTGTCCTGAGCTTGCAACATCCATTTTCATCGAAGCTTTGTAAAAACATTAATACTTGCACATATGAGATCTTGTTGTCTGCATTAGTGGCTATCCATGAACTTTTTATCCTCAATTTAAAAAGTATCCCCAACATTCCTCCTGCTTAAAAATTATGAAGCATCTCTCATGTGCCAAAGCACATGTATCGTGTGTGTCTATATATGTATATGAATTTTATTTTTAAGGTCCAACGTTGTAACTTAGCCAAAGGATGTATCCGTGATTTTCCCCATCAATGGAGATACACTGTTGATGCAGAATAAAAGATTTAAGAAGTTAATATTCGAAATATTGATGATTTTAACAAGCTTCAGTGAAGATGGATGTTGTGAAAATCCACAACACATATAAGATTCTAAAAATATTAGGCTTCTTCTGCTAGTTGAATAAGCGATCTTATCAATTAAGAATTGAGTACCATTAGGATTTCATGAAGTTTCTTATTGAATATTCCGTTTCTTGTGTAGATGTTTCCTATTTCAATCATCTTTCTTGTTGAGATGTTTCCCATCTTAAGTTGGTGGGATTTGTAGAATAGTTTATATATAAGACTATAATTCTTTCTATCCATCAAATGACGAATATTACTAAATTTTAGCAATTATTGCTCAAATTTATGACGCGATATTTCTCTTATGTGTGATGCTTAAGAAACTATATTTGTGATGCCTAAGCTTCACACATAGGGTTTCATAAGTTTCATACTCAAGAGAACATTTCCATCACATATTTCATAGCAATAATCATTAAAATTCAATAGCATTCATCAATCCAATATAAACCTTTTCTAGAAACAATCATAAGTCCTATAAAAAAATAATTGTGCTGTGACGTCATGTGTTAATCCACACCAAAAATTCAGGAGTTTTCTTTGTTTTATACAGAAAAAAAAAATCGAAGTGTTCAACTTGCTTAACTTCTGAAGATTGTGCATGAATGCTTCAAACATTACTAGTCTGACATTATTTACTTCTTGTGCCTGACAATTTTGGCAACTTGTTTAATTAAACAGAGAATCTCAATGAACTCCTTATCAATGTACTTAATGTAGCATCATGGAAAGGTTAGAGCACTGACCAGAATAAGTTGTTCCATATTAGGCCAGTACTTATCCACATCATTTGTAGATCTACGGTATCGATCGATTGTCTTTCGGATTCTGAAAAATTGCAAAGACAGCATATGAGCTTAGCCACCGGGGATGCATTCTCCAAATTAATCAGGTATCGTTCAAAACTAAAGTAAGTGAACACTAAACAAATTAATGATCAATTTTGTGACTCATGCATGATTTCCCATGAATATGTATCCTCGTCACTTGCCAATAGAATCTGCAAGAGGCATAAGCCCCCTCAAGAAGTTATTAGCCTCTAAGCAACTTACTTGCAATGAAATGAAGACCTTGGAAAAGTCTTGGTTGCCAGCAATATTTGTCTTCAAATTTACAGTGTAAACGAACACATCCACAATAGGAAAGTGTATAATGTGTGCAGGTGAAATATATTTGAACGTGAGTGAAAAGTCATCAGAATTCCACATGCCAACCCATGTCCGTAAGAAGTAAGAACAGCACATGATGCGTGTAAAATCATCAGTTGCGTTGTGAAGCAGTACAAGGACTTATGACTTCTCGGAGACATTGTAAGAGCAAGCACTTGAACTACATTTAACTTGTGACTTCAGTTTTTTTTGTCCTGCTAAATGAAGAACACTGAGTACTTACAAGGTGGAGCAACTAGAATGGAAAACATGTACGTTGGCGGTCACCTTTGACAAGAATACTCTTATGAATAAGAAATCCAAGAGATCAGGGTGTTAGGTGATGTTAGCCTTAGTCTATTACACTCGTGAATGCACTCGATCCCATAAAATCACCACTACACAAATCTAGTTAAGCCCATACACTTATTCACCTTTCAAAACACGGTATAACCAAAAATATATGAAGTTAAAGATGTCTAGGACTGGTCTCATAGGCTATTGGCTAATTACCATTGAAAAATTGACTTGAAATTTTTTTGCAGATTTTGTTTGATTTAGAAAAGAGATTAATTATGTGCGAAGTTTGAATTTCAATGAACCACGATTTGAAATGCTTCTTGATTATGGTGGTAAACATGGTATGGTCTTAATTCATGTCTAAATGGTGCAACAACAATAAACTGAATCAAACAAGCTATGGTTTGAAGGTTTCAATTTAAGTTTGGTCTTCTTCAACATCTTTCCAAGCAATCAAATTTGTTTGGAAAAGATATACTTCAAACAGATTAGTGCCTAACCACGAGTAGGCTTACTATCATCATGCTCCAAGCATTAGTTAATGGAGATCAATCGCTAGGAGCAGCCTCAAAACTTATAACGCTTCAAAAATTAACACTAAACGGCATGTTCGTTTCATATCAATGTGGACTTGGGGGTGAAGGTTAAATTTAACTTGTCAAAACCAGAAGGACCAAACAATATCAGCTCCTGGCTTCACTAACATCAAATAACGTCTCATTCCCCAAGACAAAGTACTAATCATCCTAACATGTGAAGTAGCTGGAGGAGATCAGTGCTTGCAAGATATTAATCAATTAGTTTTCTCAGGAGGACCATTAAGAAAGATAGAGTCCAACTCCAATGCAACAGCGTACACAATGAATGCAGTTGATCATCAAATCCCCCGCTTCTAGCCATTTGATTAGGGTACACCTCAACACATTGACTAGCCAAAAACAAAAAAAGAAAAACGCGAGAATATGGATTATATCTGAGGTACTTTCGGTCTGAACAGAAGTCATATTGCTTTTAAAATTGCCTGAAAATGAGAACTTATTGGTCATCATCATGGGTTCAGTCCATGATTGAAGGGACAAAACATTAAACGTTTGACCAAAACCAAAATGATAGAAAGGAAAAAAACCCTTGCCATGATGCTGTCCCTCACTTACACTTTACAAAGACAGAGCATATATATGTGCTTATGCCCTCATTTTGGAGGTAAGAATGTTAACATGGCTCCATCGTGTTCCCCATCTAAAATCAACTCGAGAAATTAAAAAGTCAGTATGCGAACGTACTCGGAATTGCTGGAGAACTTGTAAAGCCTTCCCTTCTGCGAAAAGATGATCACAGCCACTTCAGCGTCACAGAGAACCGAGAGCTCATGAGCTTTCTTCAGCAGCCCGGTCCGGCGCTTTGAGAAGGTGACTTGCCGGCTCGTCGCGTTCTCGATTCGCCTAAGCTGAATTTTGCCTCTCACCATGATTAAATTCCCCCTACACACATGATGGTCCTCAACCCTAGAATGACAAGTACTCATACACAGCAATGCACATAACAAAGATAACGCAACGATCAAAAACCACAACTCACCAGGGACCTTGTGCAGCTTCAACCAGCGGAAGACTTTATCTTTCTATCCTCCTCCTACTGCCTAGACTTTGGCCTGAAGTACTTCAGAGGCTAAAAACACTGCAAGATTAATCACACATTTTTTTTCTTCAGACATGGACTATACCATCATTCGAACTCAAATCAAAAACCACAGGATGAAAATGGTTGGACAATTATAGATGTGCCCTGGGTGTTCTCTTCTCTAATTCACAAAATTAGAAACCCTAAAGAGGAATGAGAGGTCTAAGACCAAAAACTTAAAAACAAGAATCAACGCGAAGGATCTCTCACTTTAGTTTGTGGCCAAAAACATAAAAGGAAAAAGAAAAAGACCCATTATGCCAAATTCAACGATCTTCTACCCAGGTCAAAAATGGTGTGATGTTACCATGAAAAGGAAAATACAAACAAAAAGGGAAAGAAATAAGGAGGAAAACAAAGCATTCAAGTTCGATCGAAACGGCAGTGGTTAATTTGGTAGAGAAGATTCCAAGAAGCAGATGGGTTTATCTTGTTTTGGTAAAATTAAGAAAAAGACAGTAAAGATAGATACAGAGAGATAGAGAGAAGACATTTTGTTTTTATTTTTCTGTACCGCAAAGGCATTTAGTTTCAGTTTCAGCTTCAGCTGTGTGGCCTTGTTGTGGGACATGCGAAAGAGAGGGCACCAAGAAACGAAACGGTAAAAGACAAAAACAAGGGAAAAAAAAGGCCGTACGATTAATATGGGAATTGTCGACATCATCGTACCACGACGTGACAGTTAACCAATGGTACATGACAACTGGGAAAAATTTATCTCTCACTTAAAGTTAGTGGGCCTCGACTGGACCCGGCTTTTTAATTTGGGCCAATAGAATGAGATCTCTAATTAACTACTTCAAATATCTTGATAGAAAAATCTTGATCTTTAATTTGAAAAAATACAAAGAATGAGGACGGTGGAGCTAATGTAATGCGCGGTTCACGAGGACGCCAAAGTGACACGAACCCTTTAATTAAATCGCATATCAATAGCGTCATCTGTACTAATATATTAAGCCAAAACACACACCCTTACATAGATAACCAATCCAAACACACTATTTAGTCCCACTAAACTAAGTTTCTTTCAGCGACTATGGACATTTTGTGGGAACATTACGTAAAAAAAAAGTTCATTCATTGTTTTTTGAACCTGGCTTAGGAGCCTTTTAGCTTTGTATAAGGTTCATTGAGAAACTTATGGTCGTGTGTCGTCCAAGAAACTCGATTAGCACTTAGATTGCATCTATGTTTTGAAGACATGCATCTTGCATTGAGTTTCTACGAGAAGAGACTCAAGCTAGTGTTGATGTTTGCGCTATAAAATGCAAGGACAAATATCAAGAAAGTCTAAAATTTATTGTAATTATGTCAATTAAATCTTAAATCTTTTGTATTAATGTTAATTCAGTTTATTCGATTAATTTTGACTGAAAATCACTTATATGTGGTAGCTAGTCAGGGACCGGTGGGAAGAAGGAAGGGAAAAAAAGAGAGAGAGAAGGAAAAGAAAAAGGGAAAATAAAATAAAAACACAAATAAAAGTTTGAAAAATATTATAGTATTATTAAAAAATTATCTATGTCGGTACCGGTCATGCCATATTAGTGGTTGCTATGCCGCGTCAATGATTTTCGGCTAAAATTAATCGGATAGATTGAATTGGCCAAAATGTAAAGGGTTTAAGATTGAATTGGCACAAATGCAATATAATTAAGACTTTCTTGATAATTCTCTTTGCATTTGATAGTGCAAACATCAAGCTTACTCAAGTCTGGTCCCCAGGAAACTCAATGAAAGATGCATGTCTTCAAAATGAAGATGCAATCTGAGTGCTAGTTGAATTTCTTGGACAACACGCAACAAAAGTTTCCCAATGAACCATATACAAGGCTAAAAGGCTCCTACGCCAGATCAAAAAGAAAGGAAAGGAATTACTATTGTACTCTGCTATGATGCTTGACAAAAAGAGAAAAAAAAATCACTTTAGTGTTTATAGCTGATAAGCTGGCCAGGGATCTTGATGAAGAGAGAACCCATCCAAATCCATCCAAATTCACTCACTCCTGACTAAGTGACCAGGGAAATGGGCCTGTTGTCTTTCTTATCGAAGCTTGTCCATCTTCTTATTTATTGCCAAGTAGAATTCACTGTACAACTTACTCATCTCACGTGTCTTTAGTCATCTCATGTGTCACTTACTATCCTTACATGTCTGCCCCTCCAATCCAATTAAGGCATCGCCTAGGAAACATTTCATCAGTCGCGAATTTACGTGTGAGCTTAACTTCTGTCACGGTGAAAAAAGTTAGACCTCGTTGTTTGGGATGAAATACAAGTCTACTAGATGGCCTCATTTTGCAAAATGACAAATTTTGAATCCAGAGTATTTCAGATGCTCATGACCCTTTTGTCTTCATGCACCTACACTGAAGAAAATTATAGAGGGGTGATGGATTGACATCTTTTGGCTTAGCCAACCTTAAAGAGGGATCCAATAATGTTGAAATGCACGCAAGCCGTTTGAAAATATGTTCAACAGAGATTTTCTTTCTTGGAATCGACTGTTGTGCGATTCAAATATGAAGCTCAATGTGCAGGCAAGTTAACTTCTTTTGTTCAGCTGATTCTTGCTTGAATATGTGTCCTTGTCATTGCTCATTTCTAATCCAATCTTTCTTTGCTTTCGCTATTCTTGCTCTTAGATTTTTCAAAATGACTGCCCTCAATCCCAAGTATGTGTCGTTGTGACGGTGGCAAGGAGCATCCAGCTCACTAGAGATGTAACTCGGTGATATTGCAGTAATTCTTATTATACTCTATTTAACAGGTATTACTACACTTGTGCGGGTTATGGTGAATCAGACTCTCCGGCAATCCAATGGACAACCCGGTCTCAACATCTGTACTTTGACTGCTTTGGCTATGCATTGCTGCTACTCTCGGGGTACGATGTGACTGCGAAGGATTTGCATAGCACTGAATTGGAAGAAAGAAAAAAAAGGACGAAAAACACTTTGTCAAATAAATGAAAATAACAAATGCAGTTGATTGATGATGGGGGACCTAGAAATATCCGTCGAATTAAAATGGCAAAAGCTGAAGCTCAAATAGATATTTACAAAGGAAAAAAAAAAAGAGATCTGCAGGCATTCAACAAGCCTTTTACTAGATAAAAAATTGGTGATGAAGCATCTTCCCATCCACCCAGATCTATCAATAGTCGCTGGAAAATTTCAATTCCTAACATCTCTCTAGAAGAGTTTCTCTCCCACATTGCTGGTGCTGCCCCCCCCCCCCCCCGGGGAAAAAAAAAGTGGTTAGCTACACCAGATATGACTACTAACTTGGTTCCACCTATAGTCATGTTTAAAGCACAAACTAGTATCTCATTATAGTGATGTCATCTATGTTGTCCTAATTTTTCAACAGGGTTGGTATATGAGGGCTTTTAGTTTCTGTTGTCAAGTTAGTAATTTCTAAACAGATCACCAATGGTTACAAAAACAAAGAAAGAAACAGGAACTTTCAGTCCTTCTACGATCCCATGTTAGAAGGATAGAATTGTATGATGATAGAAAGTTGGGGTAGTAGTTTTCTCAACGTTAATTACTCAGAAACATGGTGCTACTGATCTTTATTACCTATATTGCAATTACTAACTTTCCAATATTATCGATACAAAAATTTCAATATTTCCCAATAGCTAACCCCAAAAGTGGTTCTCTCTTCCATTCTCAAAAAAAGACAAAATAAAAAGAAAACAAAAAAGCTTGGGGTAGTGATTAGGTTTTTTTTTCTATTTTGTCTTTTTTTGAGAATGGAAGAGAGAACCACTTTTGGGGTTAGCTATTGGGAAATATTGAAATTTTTGTATCGATAATATTGGAAAGTTAGTAATTGCCAATATAGGTAATAAAGATCAGTAGCACCATGTTTCTGAGTAATTAACGTTGAGAAAAACTACTACCCCAACTTTCTATCATCATACAATTCTATCCTTCTAACATGGGATCGTAGAAGGACTGAAAGTTCTGTTTCTTCTTTGTTTTTGTAACCATTGGTGATCTGTTTAGAAATACTAACTTGACAACAGAAACTAAAGCCCTCATATACCAACCCTGTTAAAAATTAGGACAACATAGATGACATCACTATAATGAGATACTAGTTTGTGCTTTAAACATGACTATAGGTGGAACCAAGTTAGTAGTCATATCTGGTGTAGCTAACCACTTTTTTTTTCCCGGGGGGGGGGGGGGCAGCACCAGCAATGTGGGAGAAAAACTCTTCTAGAGAGATGTTAGGAATTGAAATTTTCCAGCGACTATTGATAGATCTGGGTGGATGGGAAGATGCTTCATCACCAATTTTTTATCTAGTAAAAGGCTTGTTGAATGCCTGCAGATCTCTTTTTTTTTTTCCTTTGTAAATATCTATTTGAGCTTCAGCTTTTGCCATTTTAATTCGACGGATATTTCTAGGTCCCCCATCATCAATCAACTGCATTTGTTATTTTCATTTATTTGACAAAGTGTTTTTCGTCCTTTTTTTTCTTTCTTCCAATTCAGTGCTATGCAAATCCTTCGCAGTCAACATCGTACCCCGAGAGTAGCAGCAATGCATAGCCAAAGCAGTCAAAGTACAGATGTTGAGACCGGGTTGTCCATTGGATTGCCGGAGAGTCTGATTCGCCATAACCGGCACAAGTGTAGTAATACCTGTTAAATAGAGTATAATAAGAATTACTGCAATGTCACCGAGTTACATCTCTAGTGAGCTGGATGCTCCTTGCCACCGTCACAACGACACATACTTGGGATTGAGGGCAGTCATTTTGAAAAATCTAAGAGCAAGAATAGCGAAAGCAAAGAAAGATTGGATTAGAAATGAGCAATGACAAGGACACATATTCAAGCAAGAATCAGCTGAACAAAAGAAGTTAACTTGCCTGCACATTGAGCTTCATATTTGAATCGCACAACAGTCGATTCCAAGAAAGAAAATCTCTGTTGAACATATTTTCAAACGGCTTGCGTGCATTTCAACATTATTGGATCCCTCTTTAAGGTTGGCTAAGCCAAAAGATGTCAATCCATCACCCCTCTATAATTTTCTTCAGTGTAGGTGCATGAAGACAAAAGGGTCATGAGCATCTGAAATACTCTGGATTCAAAATTTGTCATTTTGCAAAATGAGGCCATCTAGTAGACTTGTATTTCATCCCAAACAACGAGGTCTAACTTTTTTCACCGTGACAGAAGTTAAGCTCACACGTAAATTCGCGACTGATGAAATGTTTCCTAGGCGATGCCTTAATTGGATTGGAGGGGCAGACATGTAAGGATAGTAAGTGACACATGAGATGACTAAAGACACGTGAGATGAGTAAGTTGTACAGTGAATTCTACTTGGCAATAAATAAGAAGATGGACAAGCTTCGATAAGAAAGACAACAGGCCCATTTCCCTGGTCACTTAGTCAGGAGTGAGTGAATTTGGATGGATTTGGATGGGTTCTCTCTTCATCAAGATCCCTGGCCAGCTTATCAGCTATAAACACTAAAGTGATTTTTTTTTCTCTTTTTGTCAAGCATCATAGCAGAGTACAATAGTAATTCCTTTCCTTTCTTTTTGATCTGGCGTAGGAGCCTTTTAGCCTTGTATATGGTTCATTGGGAAACTTTTGGTTGCGTGTTGTCCAAGAAATTCAACTAGCACTCAGATTGCATCTTCATTTTGAAGACATGCATCTTTCATTGAGTTTCCTGGGGACCAGACTTGAGTAAGCTTGATGTTTGCACTATCAAATGCAAAGAGAATTATCAAGAAAGTCTTAATTATATTGCATTTGTGCCAATTCAATCTTAAACCCTTTACATTTTGGCCAATTCAATCTATCCGATTAATTTTAGCCGAAAATCATTGACGCGGCATAGCAACCACTAATATGGCATGACCGGTACCGACATAGATAATTTTTTAATAATACTATAATATTTTTCAAACTTTTATTTGTGTTTTTATTTTATTTTCCCTTTTTCTTTTCCTTCTCTCTCTCTTTTTTTCCCTTCCTTCTTCCCACCGGTCCCTGACTAGCTACCACATATAAGTGATTTTCAGTCAAAATTAATCGAATAAACTGAATTAACATTAATACAAAAGATTTAAGATTTAATTGACATAATTACAATAAATTTTAGACTTTCTTGATATTTGTCCTTGCATTTTATAGCGCAAACATCAACACTAGCTTGAGTCTCTTCTCGTAGAAACTCAATGCAAGATGCATGTCTTCAAAACATAGATGCAATCTAAGTGCTAATCGAGTTTCTTGGACGACACACGACCATAAGTTTCTCAATGAACCTTATACAAAGCTAAAAGGCTCCTAAGCCAGGTTCAAAAAAACAATGAATGAACTTTTTTTTTACGTAATGTTCCCACAAAATGTCCATAGTCGCTGAAAGAAACTTAGTTTAGTGGGACTAAATAGTGTGTTTGGATTGTTATCTATGTAAGGGTGTGTGTTTTGGCTTAATATATTAGTACAGATGACGCTATTGATATGCGATTTAATTAAAGGGTTCGTGTCACTTTGGCGTCCTCGTGAACCGCGCATTACATTAGCTCCACCGTCCTCATTCTTTGTATTTTTTCAAATTAAAGATCAAGATTTTTCTATCAAGATATTTGAAGTAGTTAATTAGAGATCTCATTCTATTGGCCCAAATTAAAAAGCCGGGTCCAGTCGAGGCCCACTAACTTTAAGTGAGAGATAAATTTTTCCCAGTTGTCATGTACCATTGGTTAACTGTCACGTCGTGGTACGATGATGTCGACAATTCCCATATTAATCGTACGGCCTTTTTTTTCCCTTGTTTTGTCTTTACCGTTTCGTTTCTTGGTGCCCTCTCTTTCGCATGTCCCACAACAAGGCCACACAGCTGAAGCTGAAACTGAAACTAAATGCCTTTGCGGTACAAAAAAATAAAAACAAAATGTCTTCTCTCTATCTCTCTGTATCTATCTTTACTGTCTTTTTCTTAATTTTACCAAAACAAGATAAACCCATCTGCTTCTTGGAATCTTCTCTACCAAATTAACCACTGCCGTTTCGATGGAACTTGAATGCTTTGTTTTCCTCCTTATTTCTTTCCCTTTTTGTTTGTATTTCCTTTTCATGGTAACATCACACCATTTTTGACCTGGGTAGAAGATCGTTGAATTTGGCATAATGGGTCTTTTTCTTTTTCCTTTTATGTTTTTGGCCACAAACTAAAGTGAGAGATCCTTCGCGTTGATTCTTGTTTTAAGTTTTTGGTCTTAGACCTCTCATTCCTCTTTAGGGTTTCTAATTTTGTGAATTAGAGAAGAGAACACCCAGGGCAAATCTATAATTGTCCAACCATTTTCATCCTGTGGTTTTTGATTTGAGTTCGAATGATGGTATAGTCCATGTCTGAAGAAAAAAAAATGTGTGATTAATCTTGCAGTGTTTTTAGCCTCTGAAGTACTTCAGGCCAAAGTCTAGGCAGTAGGAGGAGGATAGAAAGATAAAGTCTTCCGCTGGTTGAAGCTGCACAAGGTCCCTGGTGAGTTGTGGTTTTTGATCGTTGCGTTATCTTTGTTATGTGCATTGCTGTGTATGAGTACTTGTCATTCTAGGGTTGAGGACCATCATGTGTGTAGGGGGAATTTAATCATGGTGAGAGGCAAAATTCAGCTTAGGCGAATCGAGAACGCGACGAGCCGGCAAGTCACCTTCTCAAAGCGCCGGACCGGGCTGCTGAAGAAAGCTCATGAGCTCTCGGTTCTCTGTGACGCTGAAGTGGCTGTGATCATCTTTTCGCAGAAGGGAAGGCTTTACAAGTTCTCCAGCAATTCCGAGTACGTTCGCATACTGACTTTTTAATTTCTCGAGTTGATTTTAGATGGGGAACACGATGGAGCCATGTTAACATTCTTACCTCCAAAATGAGGGCATAAGCACATATATATGCTCTGTCTTTGTAAAGTGTAAGTGAGGGACAGCATCATGGCAAGGGTTTTTTTCCTTTCTATCATTTTGGTTTTGGTCAAACGTTTAATGTTTTGTCCCTTCAATCATGGACTGAACCCATGATGATGACCAATAAGTTCTCATTTTCAGGCAATTTTAAAAAGCAATATGACTTCTGTTCAGACCGAAAGTACCTCAGATATAATCCATATTCTCGCGTTTTTCTTTTTTGTTTTTGGCTAGTCAATGTGTTGAGGTGTACCCTAATCAAATGGCTAGAAGCGGGGGATTTGATGATCAACTGCATTCATTGTGTACGCTGTTGCATTGGAGTTGGACTCTATCTTTCTTAATGGTCCTCCTGAGAAAACTAATTGATTAATATCTTGCAAGCACTGATCTCCTCCAGCTACTTCACATGTTAGGATGATTAGTACTTTGTCTTGGGGAATGAGACGTTATTTGATGTTAGTGAAGCCAGGAGCTGATATTGTTTGGTCCTTCTGGTTTTGACAAGTTAAATTTAACCTTCACCCCCAAGTCCACATTGATATGAAACGAACATGCCGTTTAGTGTTAATTTTTGAAGCGTTATAAGTTTTGAGGCTGCTCCTAGCGATTGATCTCCATTAACTAATGCTTGGAGCATGATGATAGTAAGCCTACTCGTGGTTAGGCACTAATCTGTTTGAAGTATATCTTTTCCAAACAAATTTGATTGCTTGGAAAGATGTTGAAGAAGACCAAACTTAAATTGAAACCTTCAAACCATAGCTTGTTTGATTCAGTTTATTGTTGTTGCACCATTTAGACATGAATTAAGACCATACCATGTTTACCACCATAATCAAGAAGCATTTCAAATCGTGGTTCATTGAAATTCAAACTTCGCACATAATTAATCTCTTTTCTAAATCAAACAAAATCTGCAAAAAAATTTCAAGTCAATTTTTCAATGGTAATTAGCCAATAGCCTATGAGACCAGTCCTAGACATCTTTAACTTCATATATTTTTGGTTATACCGTGTTTTGAAAGGTGAATAAGTGTATGGGCTTAACTAGATTTGTGTAGTGGTGATTTTATGGGATCGAGTGCATTCACGAGTGTAATAGACTAAGGCTAACATCACCTAACACCCTGATCTCTTGGATTTCTTATTCATAAGAGTATTCTTGTCAAAGGTGACCGCCAACGTACATGTTTTCCATTCTAGTTGCTCCACCTTGTAAGTACTCAGTGTTCTTCATTTAGCAGGACAAAAAAAACTGAAGTCACAAGTTAAATGTAGTTCAAGTGCTTGCTCTTACAATGTCTCCGAGAAGTCATAAGTCCTTGTACTGCTTCACAACGCAACTGATGATTTTACACGCATCATGTGCTGTTCTTACTTCTTACGGACATGGGTTGGCATGTGGAATTCTGATGACTTTTCACTCACGTTCAAATATATTTCACCTGCACACATTATACACTTTCCTATTGTGGATGTGTTCGTTTACACTGTAAATTTGAAGACAAATATTGCTGGCAACCAAGACTTTTCCAAGGTCTTCATTTCATTGCAAGTAAGTTGCTTAGAGGCTAATAACTTCTTGAGGGGCTTATGCCTCTTGCAGATTCTATTGGCAAGTGACGAGGATACATATTCATGGGAAATCATGCATGAGTCACAAAAATTGATCATTAATTTGTTTAGTGTTCACTTACTTTAGTTTTGAACGATACCTGATTAATTTGGAGAATGCATCCCCGGTGGCTAAGCTCATATGCTGTCTTTGCAATTTTTCAGAATCCGAAAGACAATCGATCGATACCGTAGATCTACAAATGATGTGGATAAGTACTGGCCTAATATGGAACAACTTATTCTGGTCAGTGCTCTAACCTTTCCATGATGCTACATTAAGTACATTGATAAGGAGTTCATTGAGATTCTCTGTTTAATTAAACAAGTTGCCAAAATTGTCAGGCACAAGAAGTAAATAATGTCAGACTAGTAATGTTTGAAGCATTCATGCACAATCTTCAGAAGTTAAGCAAGTTGAACACTTCGATTTTTTTTTTTCTGTATAAAACAAAGAAAACTCCTGAATTTTTGGTGTGGATTAACACATGACGTCACAGCACAATTATTTTTTTATAGGACTTATGATTGTTTCTAGAAAAGGTTTATATTGGATTGATGAATGCTATTGAATTTTAATGATTATTGCTATGAAATATGTGATGGAAATGTTCTCTTGAGTATGAAACTTATGAAACCCTATGTGTGAAGCTTAGGCATCACAAATATAGTTTCTTAAGCATCACACATAAGAGAAATATCGCGTCATAAATTTGAGCAATAATTGCTAAAATTTAGTAATATTCGTCATTTGATGGATAGAAAGAATTATAGTCTTATATATAAACTATTCTACAAATCCCACCAACTTAAGATGGGAAACATCTCAACAAGAAAGATGATTGAAATAGAAACATCTACACAAGAAACGGAATATTCAATAAGAAACTTCATGAAATCCTAATGGTACTCAATTCTTATTGATAAGATCGCTTATTCAACTAGGCAGAAGAAGCCTAATCTTTTTAGAATCTTATATGTGTTGTGGATTTTCACAACATCCATCTTCACTGAAGCTTGTTAAAATCATCATATTTCGAATATTAACTTCTTAAATCTTTTATTCTGCATCAACAGTGTATCTCCATTGATGGGAAAATCACGGATACATCCTTTGGCTAAGTTACAACGTTGGACCTTAAAAATAAAATTCATATACATATATAGACACACACGTACATGTGCTTTGGCACATGAGAGATGCTTCATAATTTTTAAGCAGGAGGAATGTTGGGGATACTTTTTAATTGAGGATAAAAAGTTCATGGATAGCCACTAATGCAGACAACAGATCTCATATGTGCAAGTATTAATGTTTTTACAAAGCTTCGATGAAAATGGATGTTGCAAGCCCGGCCCCCCTCAGGACAACGAGGAATT
>JAGVVM010005905.1:0-31054 GCA_019149425.1 Psidium friedrichsthalianum
TTGCACTAAGGACATGTTGGCGCCCACATGTCTTGGTGTATGTCTTTCTATATTTGCATGCTGGGAATTCTCTTGGTCTGCTGGAATTAGACGCGCTTTTTGTGTCATGATGTCGATGGCTAGTCACTATACCCCATGCTGATGCTTCTTCTCCGTCTTTTTAACTTTTCTTTTGGTGAATTGCAGCACTGAGAGATCCTCCTCTATAAGAAAATCTGCAAGCAAGGCAGCAGCAGTATCCATTAGATGCGAACAGAATACTGGAGAGGGGAACAGTCTAGATGTATGGCTGGGCCGTCTTGCAATGGTTGGATTTGCTGCGGCAATCAGTGTCGAAATAGGAACAGGCAAAGGACTTTTAGAGGTATGGTTGGCACGTGGTCTGAGTGTAAGATAGGAACTGCCAAATAGCATCTTCTTCCTATTGTGGTTTCTGCTTTTGGCATTAATCAGTTACAGAGACATTTTGTGTTGAGATCGATGTTGCATGAAGTTGTGATAAAATCTTCTCAGATAAGTAACTGTATGGAGAGTTATGGTCTTGTTCTTTCCTGCTAAAGAATAGAAAATAGCAAGTGTGGCTGTAGGGACATGTTTCGCTTTAAAGTAACATCGGGAGTTGCCTGTGGATACCAATGTAGTTATTGGCACTAACAGAGCTTGGTCCTAACTTTGGGGTATGCAAGGAACTTGGCTAGTCTATTTCTGAGATTTGAAGTATATCCTGGCTGAAGCTCCACATGGCACCAATTACATAAGCATGAGATGAGATAAATATAACTAGTACTGAATAGAGATATTCTTGGCTTTGAATTGACAACCTAACTACTTGACTTTAGATCTTTTTACAGTGGATGCCAACAATGAATTGTGCTGTCAAAAACCAATGAGCTATTCTCAGGAGCTAAATTAAGTATCTGCAATTGTGAAGTGTCTGTCGGCAGATGAGAGAACTCCTGTTTTATCTGGAAGTTATTTCCTGGAATTCAGTATACACAGCATATATAAGCAAATCAGATGAAGCTAGATATGTTTCTAGAAGTTGGTGTTTAGCGCTAGAACAGCTTCTTTTTTATTTAAGGTCAAGCTTCATTGGAGTTCCTCACTGCTGTGAGGTGTACAAGTAGCTACATCATTTACTAAGTTCACACGTTTAGAAGTATTCATGAGATAATTTTGACTTCATCCGTGCAGACTTTGGGCTAACAGCCCCTTTGCCAACAGTCGCTTTGGCCCTCACAGCATTAGTGGGAGTCCTGACGGCAGTCTTTATCTTCCAGTCCGCCTCTAGCAAGTGATTGGATCCATGATGTTTGTGTCTGTAAAGGTTATTACTGTGAGGAGATGACTCGGTATACATTCTGTAGTTGTATTTTTTTGTCGGGATACATATTAGACGTCTTGGTGAGCGTAAAAGTGATGGAATTTCCTCGCCTTCTTTCCTCTGATTTTGCATTTCCTTTTACTTGATCTTTTCCCCCTTTATACCGTGGTTGGTGGATGTACCATTGCATTCTCTGTGAGAGCTATTTTAGCTTTGTGCCTTTAGCTTTCCTCTTGATGGTGGGAATGCTGCTGAATCAGCTCTCATGATCCAATTTGTTCTTTTATCAACAGGGTGAAGTAAAAGGAGGAAAACCTCCATTAATCATCATCATAAAGTATTTCATTTTCCCCCTTGAGTTTGACTACCTGTATCTGGCGTCACGGAGCCTTTCCTTGTCCCTCCCTTTAGACCAGTATAGAGGAGTTATGACATTGAAAAGGTAAGAGCATGAACACTTTTGATGAAGTGGGCATTTAGGCACGATTGTTCTAGCTTTCTCCAAGTCCAAAGATATATGCTCGGATACTTTTTAGGCAGGTTTGGTTTTGTCAATGATGGCGTGCCTTTAGATGTCGGCACTTGTACCACTGCATCAATTAGGGTTTTAATGCAATCCACTTTTCCTCTGCTTTATACTGGAATCAATTCCATTTCCCTTTTCTTGCAATTGCATCTCACAAGGTGCTTACTTTGTGCATAAGAGATCCTCTTAAACCGAAGGACTTATGAATCCTTAACCGGAGGCTTCCCTCGAGTGGCCATTTTCATTCATTTTCAGGTTGTTTCCTTGTCTCATTCTCTAGTCTACTCTTGTTTACGGAACAATCTTACTCCGTCTTTCTCTGTTCTTGCTCCCCCTCTGCACAAACTCTGAGCATGGGGTTTGCGATATCTAAACTTGCAATGAGGTTTCTAAAGAAGAGCGCGCTGAGGATACTAATGGTGGGTCTTGATGCTTCGGGCAAGACGACCATCCTATACAAGCTGAAGTTAGGCCAAATCGTCACGACGGTGCCAACCATCGGTATGCACACCATCCACTTACGATGACAACCTTTTGGTCTTACTTTTTCTTAATCAAAGTCTTTTACTAGCAATATCTAATCTAACTTCACCACACATCTTTAAGCACACTTTGTTTTGTCCCTATCTCTGAAATCTACATAATGACCCAGTGAAATCCAAAGCAGTAATAGTTGGGAACACGAACATGCGAAGACGCTAGTAAATTACGAAGAGGGAAAACTGTGAATATTTTCGTAGGGAGTACAGGTTAATTATCATCTGTTATACTTCTCTACTGGGCAGGTTTCAACGTTGAGACAGTAGAGTACAGGGATGTCAATTTTAATGTTTGGGATATTGGAGGACAGGACAAGGTAACACCACTTCTGTCTTTAACTGTTGAGTCATGCTGCGTTTGATATAGATTCTGAAGCCGTAGAAGATACATTCCTGTTGTGTGGTTAGAGCATCTCACCTGGGAAAAACAGAGTGCTAAGCACCTAGTACTCACAAGATGCCATCGGCGACTTACAAACGCGATCACCTTCTCCATGGCATGAAATTCCCAAGCCTACACAGGCTCCATTACGAGTACGCGCAGACACCTAGTAATCAAGTGACGCACGCGGGGACACGGCTGAACAGATTGTTGACAAGCGCCTACTTTAAAGAGGCCAGTGGATGAAAATCTGGTCGAAGAATCATCAAACGTTTTCTCATGGAAGTGTAGTTTTATGTCACAATCACATATAGCACTAGGAAAGCCCTCTCTTGGCCACCATGTCCTTGACTGAAAGATTTTTGAGTATTATACCGTCTTTTCGAACTTGGTTACATGCTTTAGTTGATGTGGAGACTCCTGAGTACCAGATCCGGCCTCTGTGGAGACACTACTTCCACAACACACAAGGAATCATCTTTGTGGTGGACAGCACCGACAGAGAGCGGATCGACGAAGCTCGCAGTGAGTTGCATCAGATCCTAAGTGAGGTTAGTCAGTAGGTCATATGTATATTCATTGTTTTAAGACAATCACAGTAGTTCTGTTATCATCCTCTGCGTTTCATTGATGCTGCTAGTCTTCGCTATTTGAAAGCGGAATGCCCTCCAGGGGACTTGCAATGAAGCAATGTCCTGGTTATTGTCAATGAGCTAGGAGGCAGAGTTAAGGTCTCCAGGCCTTGGCATTGCATTAAAATTAATGGCATGTCACAGCGAAATCTTTTTCTTTGGCAGAAGGAATTGGGTAATGCAGCTCTTCTTGTATTTGCCAACAAGCAAGACTTGCCAAATGCTATGCACACCTCCGAAGTTGCCGGCAAACTCGCCCTACATTCCATCGGTCAGCGTCGTTGGTAAGCCTTAGTTTCATCATTCACTGAAGGAAAAAGGCACAGTATGAGTTAGGGATCGGTTTCAGACTCGACTGTTGTTGTCTAAGATAAATATTTTTGTTCAGGTATATACAGAGCACTTCTGCAACCTCTGGAGAGGGACTCTACGAAGGCCTCGATTGGTTGCACAACAACATCCCCGTCAAGGCCGTGTAGTAGAAGGGTCTCTTGCTTGATTCTTCAGCAGCAGAAACTTTTACAAACATACACAGATATCAGCTTGACGAATGGAATCTATGCTTCATATTTCTCGAGCCGTGTACTCAGAACCACATGCCATTTTTTAGCAAAAAGGACTTCCAAGACGTCATCACACCTCAAAGTATGAGTTTAGCAAAAGCAGAATCAATTCTTTCTCCGGTTGGGGTCATCGTGATTGGGCCGTAGTGATAGCTGTAAATTGTATTCACAGTTCTGTCTTGCAGATGGTGGCAAACGAATACCAAAATTTCCAACAAGAATGCCTAAATAATTAGTGTTCATTTATTATTGGCCCAATCTTGTCAGCTTAGAAGATTTTTGCCAATCCATCATCGAATCCCTAACACGTCACAAAAAATGCATCTTTTCTCCTACAGACACCCAAAGATTTCTTTATGAAGAATCTGAGTTGAAATGATCTGAATCAGAATGGGATAGGTGCTTTAAAACATTCAGAACTAGAAATCATACTGCAAAGTCAGGACTATGGTCTTTTCTGTACAGCACTTCCAGATAACAAAGATTTGCGTCTCGGTGGAAGCAAGCTTGCCCGCTCATTTCAGTAGTCATCATCCTCAAAATAAGGAAAAGCACAAAAGATGATAGACAAATTCTAGCATCCCACACGTGCATCATTTTAATTTCATCATCAGAGGTGACAAAAAGATCTTCCCTGGCAATGAGACGTTGATTTAGATCTCCAGTGATTGACTGGAAGAAGCGGCCTTTGATTTCTTGCTTTTCCTCTTCTTTCCTCCAGTTTTATTCGTCTTCTCCGGTTTCTCATCGAGAACAGGTTGTGTGCTCTCCAAGTGCTGTTGAATAGAAGCCAGTGGATTTGATTGGAAAGCCGGGTGGTTAAGGACTGTACTCAACTGTTTCCCTTCCTTCAATCTGGAATGGAGGAAATTGAAATGGCCGCTACTTAGCATGCAACTCAGCTTGAAAAGAGTAATCCCAACATATGATATATTAGGCAGTTTAATAGGGCTGTGCGAAACATTTACATTAGCTTCCCCCTAGATCTGCAACTCAGCTTGAACTCAGTGGGTGGACGTAATTGCTTGGTCTCCGCCTCAGGAAGGAACTCGGAGAGGGTGGAGAGGTCATATGCTTTCAATTTTTTCTGCCGACTTCTCAATTTCTTCTTCTGTCATAGCAATACAAATCTCTTAGCAGGCATCCCTTGATTTTTAAGCACTGTATTCATCTTGCAGAGAGCTTTTAACCAAAGATGCATCATTTAGTCAAATACTACATCATGTATGCGCTGACTAAGGAGCAGATATTAATCCATCTAGCTACCACAATCCAAACAGCATCAAGTCGTCATTGGGTTTCTGTGACAAGATAAGTGTTCTTAGCATCCAAAGCTCCTATTTTCTAGTTAGTCCAAAAACTGTACAGGATGGGAGAGAAGATAAAATAACTAAAACACAAGGGCATTGATTGGGTTAAGATCAATGGCCAAAAAACCTATCTCTGGCAGTAGCATCAGAAGAATTTCAGCAAAATATTTCCTATTAGCGGCTCCACCTAACAAATCCGGTTGTAAAGCTCCCTGTTTATTCAATACAGGATGGGTAGGATAAGAAAAAATAACTAAAACACGAGGGCCTTGATTGGGTTAAATCTTTGCCAACAGCATCAGAAGGGTTTCAGCAAAATATATCTTATTAGCGGCTTCATCTAACAAATTCTCTTCTAACACTCCATGTTTCTACATTTATTCTATCACTCGGACCTGCTCATCACTCAACCTCTACAGAAGCAAAGCTATGATATACATCCAAGGTAATCAAATTAGTCTTTGCTTTACACATAACATGGTTCTAGACTTAAAAAGGAGGAGATCACAACGGAAACAAGCAACAGTTTCCGAGCCAAGTTGGATTAGCTGTAGATTAATGAAGATAAGACAGAACTGACATAGCTAAAAGTCCTAATATCATTTATTACAATTAAAGTGAAAAAGGCGACTGCAGCATACATATTGCAATTTATGTGATTAAACTGACATGTCTTATCAAGCAACAAAGCTTCTATTAGAAACCGGTCATGGGACACCATCTCTCCTTTTTTCGGATGTTGCCCTTTCGTCTTTCATTCACAGAAAAAGGAAATAGAGCAGCCTGCTATCAATCTAATTGTTCCAAGCAAAACACAAGTCAATCCGAATTGTTCACAGACCCAATGTGCGAAGAATAGTGAATCATAGCGAAGAACCCAAACACCTTCACAATCATATACCCTAGAAATCATCCTCCGAATGCCGAAATTTTACACTTATCCGAGAACAAGTGCAGACGACAATACGAGGAGCGCGTGTTCGCACATATATAAGCAACCAAACACAACAAAGCAGGGGTTAGAAGAGGTTAACAAGAGGGTGTCATCTCAAGAGGAAGTGTTGAAAACAAATTGGGGCATAAGCTGACAGAAGCTCACCTTGCCAATAGCACTTTTAGCACCCAAAGAAGCAACAGTATCCCTAACCTCTGTATCAAAGCAAAAGAAAGGGCTTCACTTCACAAATGATCACAATCCCAATAAAACGAAAAGAAAGAAGACACATTGCATATTCCATCACAGAGGCAAAACATCTCCCTCATCCGTCAGCTAAATTACCACGACGATCAAAATTGCATATTCCATCACAGAGACAAAACATCACGCTCATCCGTCAGCTAAATTACCACAACGATCAACGTAACTCTCATGAATCCCCCCCTAAAAGAAGGAAAAAATCATCAAATTCTCGTCCAATCAAATGGAAGAACGGGCTGAACATTACTGGCATAGAACTGGAGCTTCTTCTCGAACTTGCGATCAGCTTTGGCCGCTAAATCCGACCTGCAATCGATGCTCAAACGCGAAGAAATCGAAACCATTAACACACCAACGATGTCTCGGAATGCACGGAGTATCGGAAAATCAGGAACTCACCGAGAGCCCGGCTTGCCCATGATTGCGAATTCCCTGAGCTTTTCCGAGCGCGACCGACGCTTGCTTTTTTCACTTGGGACCCAAAATTGCACAACACGTTTCAATTTGCATCCCCAAGAACTGAAAACTAGGGACTTGGAGCTACTCTGAGGTGAATGTCATACCTTTGGGAAGAGATGTCGCCGGCAAAGTTTTGAGTTTCCAATCTGTCGCGGTGGCGCGAAGTTGCCAGCAAGAGGTTGAAGAAGACGACGGCGGAAGCGGAGCCGGACTACGCTGCGTTATGGAAGCTCTATTTCCTTTCTTCGGTATTGCACTAATATATTTTCCTCCTTTCATATATTTATTATTTAAAAAAAATCTTCGAATTAATACCATGAAAAATTTCAAATTACTAATTAATTTTTGGATCCCCACGAACCTCAAACTAGCAAGTCTATCCAAACGTAATTTTTGAGTCGCCAAAAACTTCTAAAATGATACGTAAGTAACCCATTTATCTTATATTAATTTCCGTCAAGTTTTATCGCGAAATTGCTAAGCTGGATGACATATGGCAATAACTCAGTTGATGAAGCATAGATGAAAGTATGCTCAAATGAATTTTGGTGCCTAATCACGAAGACGTAGAGGGCGGCAAAGGAGTGTGCTCAATGAAGAGGAAGAAGAGAGAGAGAGAGCAATTTGTTTTCAAATTAGTAAAGAAACAAATAGAGTTATAAATTTTAATGTGAACAAGAGGAAAGTAAATATGTCGCGAGTGTATCAATTAAATCTTTGATGGCCCAAAAATTAATTTGCGGCAATTTGTCGCATGTGTACTAATTTGAAGTTTTTAGAGATCCAAAATTAATTTTGAATAAATTCATCATAGTGTACCAATTTAAAGTTTTTCATAGTATTAACTTAAATTCTTATGCTACTCAGAAAAAAAAAAGATTTTCAGCTTTCTGATAACAAAAAAAAAAAGGAGATTTCTAATTTAACTTCTTTTGTCTTTGGAAATGTGATAGAAGATTCATAAACCAATCGGAATCCGAATAAGTTTGGCTTTAAATATAATGAGACATAAACACATTCATTGCGCGTAAATATCTATATAATATGGGGAAATTACCAAAAAAATTTAAACCTATAATAATTATGTCAATTTAATCTTAAACATATAGTAATTTATGTCAATTTAGTCCATCCGATCAATTTTTGCCGCAGACCAGCGATGTGGCAATTTTTAATAATATGCATCCAGTAAAAGACGTGTTACCTTCAATTCTCATCTTAATGAGTCGATCAATGTTGAATTTTTACGTTTAAAGAGAGTGGGACTGTTGTGAAGATTAACACAATTGTATAAAACCACCGTGGTAAAAGCGCTAGGATTGAAATGCACTTAAGATGCAGTCAGACGATCACATGAATTGTTGAATAATGCACCTGCCTAGAAAGATTTTTAACTCCGAACTTCATGTTTTGATACCATATAAAATTTTATAAGACTTCTATCAACTGTTTTAAAAGCTTAAATTATTAGGTGAAAGTGCAATTTTGTATTTCAATATCGTATAATTTGGAGGGGAGAAAAACACAAAAAAGTTGAAGTAGGACACAGTTAGGACCTAAGGCTTGCAAAGGATTTTGAGCATTTTCTCCTTATATTTTGAATTTTCGACTTAGTTAATCTCTCTACAGATGAACTCAACTGCGCAGTTTATGTAAGGAAAAGTATAGTATCGGTGCCAAAAGTTACATTCGGAGATCATTTTGGTACCAAAAATTTCAATCGGATCACTTAGGCTGTATATGGTAACGCTTCAGAAAAAATGTTTCTACTCCTAAAGTGTTCCGGGAGCATTTTAGGAACAGAAACACGTATGGTAAAAAAGTGTTTCCAAAATATTTCAGGAACACTTTTAACAAATAGAAACACTTTTGAAGCAGAAACAAGAAACAAAAAAAAACTTGCTTTTGTGCTCCCAAAAAATTTTTTAGAAACACATTTGAAATATTTTTTAGAAACAATTAGGAACACTTTCTTGAAAGTAATTAAAAATGAAAATAATTAAAGAATAAAAAATACTTTAAAATAAAAATAATTTTTAAATAAAATAAAATAAAAATAATTAAAAATTGAAATTATAAGAATAAAAATAATTAAAACTTAAAAATAATTAAATTAATTAATTAAAAATAAAAATATTTTTTAAAAAAATAAAATAAAATAATAATAAAAATTCAAAATAATAAAAATAATTAAAGATAAAAATAATTTTTTTAAAAAATAAATAATTAAAAATAAAATAAAAATAATTAAAGAAAGCAATTAAAACATAAAAAAATAAAAAAATTTGAAAAAATAAAAATTAATTGAGAAATCGAATCATTTACAAATGGTAAAATTATTAATATAATTTTTTTTTCAATTACCAAATGCATTTTTATTTCTTTTTTGTTTCAAGAATAGAAACTTTATGCAATTATTAAATGCGTTTTTGTTACCGGAAATCGTTGCCGATAACAGAAACAAAAAAAAAAAGTGTTTCTATTCCAAAGTTATTTCAGGAACAGAAACGTTACTATACGCAATCTTAAGTACCAAATCAGAGACAAAATGATCACTTTGGTACCTTCGATGAAATATTCCAGCCAAAATCGCCACGTATCATTAATAATTAATTTTTTAATGTAAAATGACATTTTAAAAAAAATAAGTCCACGTGGGCTACCAGGTGGACTTCATCACTTTAAAATAATTTAAAATGAATCAAATTCAAGTTTAAAAATTATCTAAAACTTAAATTCGCTTAAAATACAAATTTTATTTAAAATAAAATTAAAAATATGCTTAAAATTAAAAAAAAATTAAATTTAAATAAAAAAAGTTTTCGCTTACCAAGCTGGAGGGTTCAAGCCCTTGCCACCTGTACTGCAATTTTTTTGAGTTATTACTTTATTTTGTTAATTTTAACCGAATTTTTCAGTTTATTTTAAATAAAATTTGTATTTTTTTTATTTTTTACCAAATTTTAGATTTTTTTATTTTTGTCAACTAATTAAGTTTGTATTTTTATTTTTAAATTTTTTATTTGTTTTATCTTTTTTAATTGTTGATTGGATCTCATCGGAGTCACGTCAACTTAAAATATTAGTAAAATAATGCCACATTTGATTTTTGGTGGAGCAAGTCAGAGTTGATATCAAAGTGATTCGATTGAAACTTTTGGTACTAAAGTGATCTCCGCAACTTTTGAGAGCAATAGTATCTTTTTACCGTTTATGTGTATGGAGTAAAACTTCACTCATAGGATAACTAAATCGGGCATGACATGATTATTAATCTATAAAATTGGGACCCATTAATTTATAGAGGATAGTGTTGAAAAACGTGAACAATGCGGCGCTGACTGATGATAACATTTTTGCAAATTTTTGGGGGGCCGCTGTGTTTGGTAAATAAATAATTGCAGAATGTTAGTCTCGAAAGCCTCTTTTGACAGCTAATGATACTGGGGTTCGATTTGAACGTTTGAAATCTTACTGATTCGCATGATTATGTTATTGCCTTTTAATCAGGCCTTGTCTTGACAAGTTGAGATGAGTTTGGTGGAGCATGTTTTATTAATCCCCCGACGTCATCACTGATAAATGCCCAAAAAAAAATTATTAAATGACATGGGAAAATATGATTAGTGCAGTTTCTTCATTGGCTCCTTGTGCTGAACATAGGAATTGTTCAAGATCCAATTATGCAAACTGGAAAAAAATATACAAGGGAGAAACATTTCGAAATTACTTTTGGAGAGCTGCGTATGCCACGCACGAGGCTAAATTCAACATAGCAATTAAAGGAATGAAGGAGGAGTCTGTTGATGCCTATGAAGACTTCATGAGGCAAGGGACAAAGCACTTTTACAGGGCATTTATAAAGGCTAGGCGAAAATGTGATGCCATCGAGAACAATTTGAGTGAGACTTTCAATGTTTATATTTGCAAGCAAAGAGAGATGCCAATTGTTGATATGTTAGAAGCTATAAGAACATCTTTGATGGTGAGAATGTATGAGAAAAGCCAGTTGATGGTAAATTCCCAAGATGTATTATGTCCGAGAATTAGGACAAAGGTAGAGGAAGCAAAGATGAAATCCAGGTATTGTGTTGCCAAACTATGTATTGGGGGAAATTTTGAAGTTGAAGTTGATGATGATCGGTTTGAGGTGGATTTGAAAGGGAGAACATGTGCTTATAGGCAATGGGATATCTTAGGAATAACCTGTAGCCATGCTATCTCATGCATCAATTATACGAGGTATGAGATTACCCAATATGTTGATGATTGTTTTAAGAAAGATGCCTACAAAAGATACTACCAATCTCCATTGCCGACGTTGAGTGGGAAGAAAATGTGGCCATTGTCCATTGAAGAGCCAATAATGCCTCCACCATTCAGAAAGCTTCCGGGGAGACCCAAGAAACAACGCAATAAGCAAGGTGAGAATATTGAGAGGAAAGGACAAGAAAGGAGAAGCCCATGGTTAATCCAAGTACTGTCCAAATAAATTGAGAAAAGTTGGGATAATCATCTCGTGCTTAAACTGTCATAACTTGGGACACAACAAGAGAACATGCCCAAGCTTCAGCACCAACACAAATTAAACTTCCAGTAAGAAAAAATGGAGACGAAAAAACTTATATGGCTTAAGCCTCCAGTATCAACATGGCCTCATGACGATAATTATTGCGACTTATAGTTGCTTTTCTATGTAGGGTAAAAAAGGGAGACCAAGAAAACATCTGAGACCAGCCATGGCGGAAGGGACATCTACTGGATAAGGAGATGTCAGAACACAGAAATCTGCAAGTCAGACCCACCATGTTTCAACTCAGGCTTTTGGAACATGTGGAACTCAAGAATCTGCATGTCATGCCCCACTTGGAAGTAGATGTGAATTCCATCCAATTGTTCATAGCTAAAGAGCCCTGCTTGTTCCTTTTTTTATTGTAATTCAAGTCTAACGCTAATGTAGAATCTCGCTGCTTGTGCTTTATTTGCTGTAACTAGAAATAAAGAGTATAAGCAAGAGTTCCTCTTTTGATGTAATCTTAGTTCCTTTTGGTTGAACTGGAAGAGTTCCTTTTGGCTGTAATCAAAGTTCAATACTAATTATGACTCATTATCCAATTGTGGATATGTTGATATAATTAGATTATTTGTCTTGCACCTCGTTACATTAATGAAATCGATGTTTTGATGGTGGCCGTGAATTATTTGTCTTGCACCTCACTATTGGTAGTATAAGGCTGATGTTATGAAACTCATTGGATTGATATTATGAACCCCATTGGATTGATGTTATGAAGCTGCCAATTGATTCAGATTGCGGATAGTATCATTTGGAGATCTTCTATTATAGATGGATTCCATCGAATCATTCAAAGCTAAGAACCTGCTGCTTGTTCTTTTTAGTTGTAATCCAGTTGAACTGCAACTCTTACTTCAGGTTATGCATGAGCATAAAACTAGCTGGACATTTTTTTGGGACGAAGAGACTTGGTAGCATTGTAATCATCTAAGTTGGTGGTACCTCTTTTTTTGGTCTTCTAAACCACGTGCCAACTTGGTTGCTTATATCCAGTTTTTCCTACAAGGACAGTATTACTACATGGATAGCATATGGAACACATTAAACACATACCAAGTACAGTATTACCACAATGTCTTTAAAATAGATATGCAGTGTATGGAACAAGACATCTATCACTGCAAACAATTGGAAACAGTTAGAGCTTGGATTTGCTAATACAGTTGCACACAGTTTCACTTTTTTCATATCATATTGGTCTTCCCCAGCATCTACCCTCAACTGAGACTACCTAAAAGAAAAAAAAATAGAAAAACAACACCCACCATCTCCAATCCAATCCAACTTTGCTATCAATTTAGGGCACCAAAATTTGCGTTCTCTTTTTCCTTCAACAGCAATATTGCGCACTTGAATCTTGTTGCTCTATTGCTTACTCCATTATAGTTGCATATGGGTTGCATTTAGCTTGCACGTGAGAAGTCTCGCGTGAGTTCATTCATAGCATTTTCTTGTTGCTTTACATCTTCCCCCATCTTCATTAGCCTTTTAGAGATGATCACCACCAATGTTTTGGCGTTATCTTCATATAATGGAATGATATGCTGCAAGAAACATTCTGAAGTTGCTGATTTTCTTGAGATATACCTATTGACTTCTGTTTCTCTTCATTCTGACGGACACCATCTTTGGGAGCAGCTTCTTTCTACCTGTAACATTTGATTATCCTAAAAGAATGAATATGACCTCAAAAGCAAAGAAAAGAACTGCTGAACTATAAACTAATCAGGTGAGAAAAACATTAAGGTGGCTCAACAAAAGGTTAAACTAATATAATGTGTTATCTCTTTGAAGTAAGCTCGAACAGGCAGCGATAGCGATTAACAAGAAGTGCATCATCCAGAGCAACAATAATGTCAAATTAGGAAGAAACTAAAATTTCAGAGTTTGGAAAAACTTCAACATAGTAAGTTGGTACTATTCTGACTTTAGTCTGAGTTCTTCTACCTCAATACACATCATAAATTAGAGCTTACTCATGTTGTTCCAAACAGAACCATTGCATCCATGTCGAGTCTTGCTTTTGAACTTTTCAGTGTAGTCACTGATGAATGATGACTTTTCCACTATCTAAATGGGATGTATACAACAGATAAGTATCAATTCACCAAAGTCAATAAGTCATACATATATTGTGCAAGAAATAACTAAATCCTAAAGAACTGATGTGGTTAATATCACCCAGAAGATTTTGTTTCAAAAATCACACAATAAATAGAGATCACATTCAAATTTTCATTCCAAAATTTTTGTATGCTTATCTGCACTACACTTATCTAAACCGTGAGATATTAGGAACTAAAAAAGCCATATTCTTTTATGCCCACATCTTGCATATTACACCATGTAGCAGAGGATAACAATAGCAGTTTCAACTGAGAGCCAAAAGCATATGAAAGACCTATTGCTTTTGAAGATAGCAAACACTTGCCTCTATATGTAGAGAGAAATCACATAGGTCGAACACATTGATAGCCAAAAGCATATCAAAGATTATGCAAAACAACTCAAAAGTTCGACTGTCAAAACATTCACCAAATGAATCAGGAAAGAGCAAGAGGGGGAATTCGAAACCATTATAGTAGCCTAACAAGGAAATCAAAGGACACCCACATTGACGAAGAAAACGCACAAATAATAAACAAAATCGAGAGGGCCAGAATACCATAACCTTTAACAGCCAATCTAGCTACTTCATGTGGAGCAATGGAAGATTCAAAAATGAAGGAAGAGCATAGACCCCAGATCATGATAGAGAGAGTTCAGCTATGAATCTAGCGCAAAGTGAGGTGCAGAGGGCAATCGCGAGAGTTCAGCCACTATCAAACCCTTCCTCTGGAGAAATTGAGATTTATCATCGTTCCAATGGAGCAATCAAGAGAAATAGAGAGCGATCGAGCATCGTGAAGAACCCTATCACCCCCCCCCACCCACCCCAGAACAAGAACAAAGAGACAAAGAACAACAGAGGCGAAGAGCATGAAATCCTTTTGTTAGTACCCAAGAAAGACATGTCTATTCTCTTGCATTAATCCAGGTGGATGCCACATTAGACCTTTACATTTCTTCATCCATGTCATCCGCCAACATAGGATATTTAACGGCGATTCTTGATAGAAATGTAATCGAGAGTAAAATCTGTCACACGATATAAGTTTGGGATTTTTGGTGTGATTTTTTCCCAAAAAATTATGACATTAAAATACACGTCATATGAAAATTATCGCAGTTTTAGACTCTATCTCTTACTTCATTAGTTTAAGATATCTCCCTCATCCAACCACTTTAAAGAGATTAAGCTCCAAAGTCAACTAAGGGGGTCTCAATTTTTGTGTCCCTAAAGAATAGTCCGATGTTTTGGGTCCATCCCTTAGGGCCAGCTGCCTTACCATTGTGACTTCCACTGGTATGATTGGTAAAGCAAACAAAAGAATGAAGGAAAGAAAAAGAGTAACCGCCACTTAAGTCCAGTGCGCGCGCCATATATACATATATATATATATATATATATATGGGTCCAAACAGCATCAATGATCTTTCAACTTCGAACTTTTCCTTGGGAAGATTAAACTATTGAATTATGATGTTCGAATTTTGGTGTCCACGAGATAAATAGCTATTAAAAATATTGAAAATTATTTGTAGTGGTACTTTTAGAGGTAAAAATTAAATAAATATCTAAGTCGGATTTCAAAATTTCAATGCTTTCATACCCAGTTTAATATTCCATTGTACGTGGAGGTTCCTGTTTATGTTCATTAGTTGGATCTTTTTGAAAATCAATGTAGCTTTCATGTGGTTTTAATTATGAACATCTTTAAGCTCCGTATGAACCTTATCTCTCTGGAGTAAGAGATTCTTAAGCTCTGTTCATTCCTCGAAATATGTGATGTTTTCGAAAAATATTTTTAAGAAATCATTTTCTCGGTATTCTGTTGAAATCTGCGAATGAACTGGAATATACCTTTCACTGTTTGGTATGAAAAAATCAGATTTGATTTTCCTCGAGCACTCTTTTTAATAATTTTCATATTTTTATCTTTTCTTTTTTTGATTTTCTTTATTTTTTTTCATTTTTCCTATTCATTTTTTAAAAAATCGATTTGTAATATAAATTTTGTCTCTTTTGTTTTATTTTTTCTTTCTTTCTTTTTCTTTTTTGCTCCTTTCTCCATTGCGATCGATCAACAATGTTCGATTTTGTTGGCGAGCTTGAGGCTCGGCCATCAACACCACAGCAAGCTCACTGGGATTTGGTGAGCTCGAGGCTCATTGGCCTCAGGCACAGGTCAAGGAAGAAGGAAGAAGGAAAAAAAAAATAAAATAAAATAAAAAATATAGAACTTCTTTTAAAATAATTAAAAAGAAATGAATGTGAAAAAGTGGAGTGAGTAAAGATGATCATTTTCCCCACTTTTGGTGGTGCTTTTTCTATTGAGGGAAAATATTTTTCCTTGACTTATTTATTTATGTGAACGGAAAGCCAAAAAATTTAGAAAACATTTTCCTAAAAGTCATTTTTGCAAAACAAATAGAACCCTTAATAAATGTTGATTTTTTATATTCTAAATCATAATATGTCAAGTAAGGATAAGGATTGTCTAAGTATCGCACATCACTTCTCTACGGGATGTAAATGCTCTTCATATACATACGGACTTGAATACTATAAATTTAAGCATTTTGTATGAACTTTTTATCATGATATCATAGTTATGTTGCATGCAAGAGGAGTGTTAAGATGTCTCACATAACTTGTTTATGGGATTTATCTATTTTTTATGTAGTTTCAATTGTTGGGGTGAGATATCTAACAAATTCAAGATTAGTATGTCGAGAAAGAATTGAATAAGGATTTGTTCACTTGAAGGAAAACTATTTTTAGGAAGTTGTTTTTTTCGACTTTCTAATGTTTGGAAAATGAAAAACTAACCGATTCATGAAAGACAATTTCCGTGGATTGAAAACTACAAATTTAGGGTCCGTTTTGTTTGAAAAACAATTGTTTTGGGTAATGTTTTCGAACTTTCGGTATTTTGATGATGGAAAATTAATCGATCTACAGAAAACATTTCACATGAACGGAAAATAGCAAGTTTAGATAAGGAGAAAGACTTCTCCTACTAACAAGAAGAAAATGAATTTCCTTAAACCACAAAAACAAATGAAACCTAACCACTTTCCTTGAAAATGATTTCATAAAAAGTACTTTTTCTTTAGTACGAAACTTTCAGTGAATTAAACGAATCCTAATGTATGGATAAAGTATGATTGATGCTATCCATCCTCACCAGCATTCCACGAACTTCATGTATTTCCCCGTAAGATTAAGGTCACTTACGTAGATTTTATTCAAGAAAACATTTCAAAAACCATGCTCATCCTTTACACCAGTCACTTGCATTCTCTAGTTCTCTAAAGTGCATCTTGAACTCCCTAAATAAGATTCCATCCGAACGACGAAATCACCAACTTCATCCCGATTCCTACCGCTCTTCGAACCGTCCCCATTGCGACGGGTCAAATGCAGTCGCCGTCATATGGTTTTGTCTGGAGAGAGATAGAGATAAGGGTTCGTGAGTGTCGGGATTTCGAGTTCTCGAGAGCTAATGTTCGAGATCGGAGGTTCAATCAGGTCATTCGTGTATATGGGTATGACATAGGATGCACAAGAAATTTTGAAATGTAAGTAATGGATTGCTCGGTGGTTGACATAAAAACAAAGAAGAATAGTCCCACGTCGGAGTTTCTCCTCTCATGGTATAGTTTAAACGATCGTTGCGCTTGATGTATCGCCATCGGAAGTCGAGCAACCGAATCAAGATTGGCACTCGACCTCCGCGGATGACACATTGCGCAACCACTGCTCATGTCAGCGGTGCCAACTATGGCACCACTGTTGCTTTTTGCCGACCTAGGGCTTCCAAATGCCCCTTGAATGGTGAATTCGCGAATTGGTTCTCATCGTGATTGCAGACCACATCAATCGGATCAGAAATATCTCGACGTTCTATTCACTAGAATTTTTTTTTTCTCGTAATAAAAGGAAAAGTACATTCATCCTTACCCAAAAAAAAAAAGGGAAAGTTGCACATTCATCATTCTTGAGTTCATTGATCTATTTTCCAAAATGAAATCGCACGCCGACACCAATCGTCACTAAATGCCACAAGCTTCTCGGTTTGACATTGCTAGTCATAACTCTCCTTTAGGAAGAAAAGAGATTCCACTTGTATGGCGAAAATTTACTCGGGCAAGAGTGGGCCCGCCGGCTCGGCCCGCCCCCACAACTTTGGGAAATTATGCATGAGACCCAACTATCCCAAAAACTTTACATATCCACCCTCGCACCAAAATTTAAGGGAATAATATTAGAACATTCTCTATTACCATTCGCTAAAAGATTTAATATCAATTAATGAACGTTGGGTTCTCCAAGTTTTGGTCCCAGGACCATCCGTCTGGTTCCAAGGATGGGATTGGATCGGACCGGATCGGATGGAAAACCCATCACCGCCGCCCACAAAAAGCCTCAAGTTCCGGATTCAGCTCGGCCCCCCATCTACCCGCTCATCCCGAACGCTGACCTGCGTGACATTTCTATGCCAATCAAGTAGGTATCCCATCAATACACACCACGCATGCACAATGAGCCATAATTTTCAAGAGTACCAGAGAAAAGAACTGTAAACGAAACATAGACAAAATTCTTGTTATTAAGTCCGGTATATAGTAATATGAATTTTTCTCTCTTTATTTCTATTGATTTTTCTTATTAGTATGGTAATTAATCTTGTTATTAAGTCTAAGCAAGAGCCAACATGAAGTAATTAATTGTTTTCGTCATTAATTTTATCTTTTAGGTAAAGGCTGATAGGACGCTATGAGAACCGACCCGGAGCCTACGGGTGGGCAACATTAGAGTAGACTTAAATAGATCCTCGGGTCAATGATTGGGGTACATTTATTACGTCACCAATAAATTAAGTCTAATTATGATCTTATTAATTCTGCTTCCATTATTATGAAAGACAATTTGTCAGCCATATTAACTCTTCAATGGAATTATGCTGCACATCTAGAGTTAGATCAATGGCTGAATTTGGTTGGATCCGACCCGGTTTCGACCCTAAAAATCCATGTTCACCCCCGCACATTAGAAAAGTTGCTCAAAGGTAGGTCGACTGCGACCGAGAATAAAATCATTCCCCAGAAACGTGACATATTCTTGATCACCTAATCAACCGACTGCTGTCAACTCATTGATCAAATCTACTTGAATGTGATTCTTGACATTTTCTTATCGAGAATCCGTTGAATTTGTATACTACCCAATATTTAACTAACAAATGCATATGTGCACGTCCTAATCATGTAAAGAAGTTATCGTTCGAACTCATTTTAGTATATCAAAATCGATGCTACTAAAGACCCTACATAGTCTAAAAAAGAACGTAAGATCCCATGAAATTTTTGAATCGCAATTGAAAAAAAATAGTTAAGAATAGAGCGCAAAAGAGTATTTGAGAATCTTCTACATAATGAAAATTACCTCACCTATATATAGGCTTTATCACTCCAATATATATCGATACGTACATCAAAGAGAGATATACGCGCAATTCTAAGAGATATAAAAAATCAACATAATCATCAATATCTCTAACTTAGGAATCATCCTAAAATAATCTTAATCATCTCTAATAATGATTAAGAATCAATTCATAAATGTTCATCTTTATTTGAGCATATGTTCCACGGCCCAAAGCCAATGTGCGTTCCAACCATTGAGACAACCCAACCCACCCACCTCCCCACCACCACCACCGCACTCCCTCCTCGCTCAACCATTTTCCTCCGTCGATCGCTCGCAAAGTCCACCTAGGGAACCAAAAACCATGGCCCCAACCTCCTCTCCTCTCTCTCCCTCTTCTTCATCGTCACCACCGTGTTTTCACCGCCAACAAGCCCTCTCGCTCACCTCCCCCTCCGACGTCGCCGCCCTCAAGGCCTTCAAGTCCGCCGTCGTCCCCTCCTCCATTGCCCCGTGGTCCTGCCTCGCCTCCTGGAACTTCTCCTCCTCCGACCCCTGCGCCCTCAGCCCCCGCCGCTCCTACTTCACCTGCGGCCTCTCCTGCTCCTCCTCCTCCGGCGGGGCCCGGCCCGGATCACCCTGATCACCCTCGACCCCGCCGGCTACTCCGGCACCCTTTCCCCCCTCGTGTCCCGCCTCTCCGCCTCGCCGTCCTCGACCTCTCCGACAACTCCTTCCCGGCCCCATCCCCTCCTCCCTCTCCCTCTCTTTCCGCCCTCACCACCCTCTCCCTCCGCGCCAACTCCTTCTCCGTATCCGTCCCCGCCTTAACCGGCCTCAGACCCTCCAGTCCCTCGACCTCTCGTATAACTCCCTCTCCGGTCGCTGCCGAGTTCTCTCAGCTCGCTCCCGAGCCTGACCCCGGCTCGACCTCAGCTTCAACCGCCTGACCGGGTCCATCCCGAAGCTCCGCCGAACCTGCTCGAGCTCGCCCTGAGGGGGAACTCGCTCTCCGGGCCCTGTCGAAGGACTCCTTCGCCGAGTCCGGCTCAGCTGGAGGTCGTCGAACTCGGCCACAATTCGCTCGCCGGAGCCCTCGAGCCCTGGCTCTTCTGCTCCCCTCCGTCCAGCAGATAGATCTGGCCAACAACAGCCTCGCCCGCGTCGACGTCACGACCCCGCCTGCGGGCGGCGGCGGAAGCCTGGTCGCCGTCGATCTGGGGTTCAACCGGATCGAGGGATTCGTCCCGGCAAACTTCGCGAGCTACCCGCAGCTCTCCTCGCTGTCGCTGCGGTACAACCGGCTGAGGGGGGACATTCCGGCAGAGTTCGGGCGGAAGGCGACGCTGAGGAGGCTGTTCCTGGACGGGAACTACCTGACTGGGAAGCCGCCGGAGGGGCTGTTCTCAGGGGAGGCGACGGTGGCCTTCGGGAGCCTGGGGGACAACTGCCTGAGGGAGTGTCCGGCGAGGTCGCAGCTGTGCGTGCCGTCCCAGAAGCCGGACGCGGTGTGCAAGCAGGCGTACGGTGGAAGACCGAGGTCGTAGTTTCGTGTCAGGTTTCAGTCAGATTTTCAACATTACCTTTTCTTTTTTTTGGCCATTCTCGTCTTTTTCCTTATTTTTATTATAATTATCAGAGACGTGTAGACAAATAAAAGCAGAAAAAAGAGAGAGTATAAATAAGAGGGTGGAGAGGAGAGGATAATAGGATATCAAGGGAGTATCTCCACGTGGTTTTGTATAGCTGAAGATTGAGACTTTTCCTGGTATGGAAAAAGTATAAACTTGCTCATTTCTCTCTTTCTCCCCCTCCCTTTTTTTTTATATTATAGATAATTTGAAATCTTTTAAATAATTGGTCATGTATCATATCTTATGATGATCTCTATTTCATGTTTACCGTGCTCATCATTTCTTATTGTCCAGTTGAATTTAGATTGCATGTATCAGTGGTGAGCATGGTTTCAAAATAGAATTAAAAGTCAAAAACTAATTTCAAATTTTGGAGTATACATGGTAGGTTTCAAATTGCAAAAATTGAAGAATCGACTCCGATTAGTAAGTTTCAAGTTGCAAAAATTGAAGAATCGGCTCTGACTGCTAGGTTTCAAGTGGTGGAACCTGTAACAAATTTTAATTTTAATTTTTATTTTTCTTATTCTAAATGCAAGATTCCATGGCGTTTGATGATGAGCGTGTGCTCTAGAACTATTAATCTGAGATTTTATTTTCAACTGTATTTATGAGTGAGATTTTTACTTTGTTAATATTTTCATATTCTTATATGTCTAAATATGAGTTGTGGTTGTGAATTGTATCAATAAATGGTAGTCGTTAGATACGATGATTTACCGCAATCGTTCAATAAGAAATGCATGTGAAATCTTGTTCAAGGTTTCAATATGTGCATAGTAGATTTGGGATTCAAAAAATTAGAGAGCTGGTTCTCATGGGTAGGTTCCATATTTCTTCCATGACCCTACAACCCCTCAACCCTAGCATGTCTAAAATTTTCTTTTCTAGAGTTATTAGCTCGCCATCCATACGATTTTTAGGTAAACTCAAGGGGCGATTATTATTTAAAGATGCCACCAAATGCATATTTGATTTTTTGTTAAAATGAAAGAAATATAAAACTCTTGCTTGGTAAATAAAAGAATAATCTTTGACCAAAAAATAAAAATAAAAGAATAATCTTGCTTAAATACATCATGAGGGAGATTTGAAAGTGTTCGAAGATAGACTTATGCTCTTTGCCTCTAATCTCACATTCATTTAGAGAAAATGACATCACTAGTGCCACATAATTTTCGCACTACGTTCACTCGCGTGGTATACTCTTTTTAACCGATCACTTTTGTGCATAACTAAAAAAATAAAACATCCCAAAAGTCAGCATTTTGATGTGGCGTATCGCTTGTAGTGAATATTTTTGTAAAAGTCAAAATATTCAAGTGGTCGATTGAAAAATTACGGCGCTTGAGCGAATGTCTTTTTTTCATAAAATTTTACGACGCTTCTTAGTGAAGTCAGAAATAAGAATTTTTTTTATCTGAAACATAAATAAAAAGTTGATTTTTGGAAAGTTTTCATTTTTAAATCGGTTCGGTGTGGACGGATTTCGCACGCTCATCTGACACTGAACTTGACATCCGCAGGAATGCACAGGAATCTTTCGTAATTTCTGGATAAAAACAATAGTGGAGACAAGTCTTTTAAAATAGAACAAATCAGAAGCTCATATGACAACCCCAAAAAGATATTTTAATTTAAAATTTTAAAAAAATCGCTCGTTTGACAACCCCACCAAAATCCTAACGGTTAGAAAACCTTCCGACATGGGATCTATCATAACTAGGGGTCATCGATTTTTTATCCAGTTCGATCTCATTCTAAAATTAAGAACCGGACAAATAAGATTGATTCTTAGTTTCGGAAGTGGAAATCAGATCAGAGGTGCTCGAAATCGGATAGACCGGACCTATCTAATCAATTTTAAAGCTGTCAGTAGAATTGATCGTATGTGTTTGAAACATATATTCACATATTTTTAAGAATGTAGATTTATCTCTAATAATTACAATTTTAATTTTTTTTCTTTAAAAAGATTCTAAGAAATAAAATTAAAAATAAAAAAAAGTCATTCCTATTCGGATGGGCGGATCCATCTTCAGAATCAAGAATCGGATTGAAAAATACCGATTCTAATTTTGTGAAATCGAGAATTCGACTGGCCTCCCCATGAACCGGTCTGAATAAGCAAATTCGATCCTATCAGAGCAATTCTTGGTCCAATCGATTTTTTTTTTTTGCTCACTCCTAATCGTAACTAGGTGTCGTGGCAAAGGGTGGCTCGAATGTCTGATTAACCGAGCTCGTGCCGTCGGAACACGTTTTTCATCACATCAATCTTCCGAAAGTCCAAGTTTGTGTAGAATGAGAACAAAGAAAAGATGTCTTGAAACCGACAAAAGTCATTAGTTTAACTTTATCTTATGTGTGATAATGACACTGTAACTTATCGTATCCTTTCCATAATGGTCGGCACCGCGGGCCGTTCCTGGACCAATAAGCATTAATGGGGTAAATGATATAAATAGAGATTAACCTGTCACTCAACATACAACATGATCCATAAATTTTAAATTATTCAATATAAATCTTAAATTTTTGGCACGTGTTTAATTTAATCCCCAAACTTATGAAATGATCAATATTGTCTTTACATTAATTCAAATTTAAGAATAATATTGAACATATTGAACAAATGAAAAGTTCAGGATGGCATTTTACATTCAACTAAAGTTCAAGGATTACACTGCACATTGAAAAAAAAAATCAAAAATCATTCATCCCATTTTCCTGCATGAGCATCGGTACTTTGCGCATTATCTTTTAATTATATTTTAAAAGACTTAACTATTTTCAACCTTTTTCGAGTTTTCAAAGAGGATATGCAAATTTTGTTTTTCACGGAGGCATGACTAATAAGTTTTCCTAGAGCACTGATTAAATCAAACTAAAATGGAAATAACAGTTCTCAAGATAATTTTGAAGAAAAATTAAAAAAATATTTATACATTTTCATAAGATCAATAACTTCAAATCGCACATAGTAATATTTTAAAAAATATCTATTACAAGACTTAACAAGTGTCTAATAGGTTAATAGTACTCCTTTGAGATTTGAGGTACCAAGCTCGGCAATCACAGGAAGAGGCAGTCAGCACTCTTCTCAAAAGGGAAACCAAGTTTATCCAAAAGCAATTGAAACTTAACAAGTTACACATCTCTACAAAGGTAGAGATGAAAGGGCATCAAGTAATGTGTTACAATGAAATAATGTGTTGGATGCACCATTTACACAATCAGGAAGACGAACTCCCGAATCGCGGCGATCTCGCCGATCTTCTTCAGCGTTTCCTTGGTGGGTTGATCATCCAGCTTGATCGAGATCATGCTTTCCGAGTTCTCCGAGTCCACGGCGGTCCTTGTAGCTTTCATGGAGCCGATGTTCACGTTCGCCTCTCCCAGGATGCTTCCGATCTTTCCTATTGAACCCGGCTGATCGATCGCCCTGCAGAGCAGTATGCACCCTTCCAGCCGAACGTCTACCTCGAAGTTCCCGATCTTCGTCAAGAAGGGGAGCCCGTCCTTTACCTGCCCCTCGACTTCGATCTCTCCGGACGTGGATACGGCGCCGTCGAATCTCGATTCCACGTTCGCAATCTGAACCTGGATGAACTCGAGAGGGTACTCCGGCGAACCGGTCAAAGTGACTCGCTCTTCGGTAATTCTGAGCCCTCTTTGCTTAGCTACTGAATCTCCATTCACCCAGTTGACGATGACGCTGGAAATGGGTTCGATGAGGCCCTTGATAATCCGGCTCGGAGGAGTTTCGTATCGAGTTGATCTGGTTCTCTAGCAGAAGCGTACGTGACTTTTACCGCTTTGAAACCCCCTCTTCCTGCTATCAGTTTAACGGCGAATCTTCCTAGATTAATTGCAAGGTCCAGAAATGGTTTCAACTCTGCAAGAACCTGAAAGAACAAAGGAAGCACTGAAATGTGCAGGACATATTTATTACGAAATGTAAAAGAGCAGGCAGCTATCATCAGACACAACAGCATATTAATGGAATATCAAGGTTTTCTTAGCCCAAAAAAAGGAGTTTATTAGACCTTAGATACCACTGTAATGGATGAGAATTCAGAGAAAATCAAAGGATCAGTGCATGACTAAATTATCTGTTCTACTTTATTAGTTCATGCAATTGTTAATTAATTGCTAAAAGAGGATAGTGTTCTACTATGAGAATAAGGGCAATGGCTTCTGAATGTAAATTCATCAACAATCCAACAACATATATGCAGCATGCTGCTTTGAAGAAGCACTCCCATGTCGCATTTAAGGTGGTTTTGCTCATGAGGGGACAAGATGCTACACAATATAAAGATGCCGGGTGATACCTCAGCGGCAACCATCGGTTCATTGACTACAGTTGAAGGAAGATCTCCTTTTAAAGCTTTAATGACTGCTTCTGCAATTTCGATAGACAATTCTCCCTGCATATTGCAGTGGCCGTCATTTGATGGCACAAAAGGAGAAAAGTACATGCATTCACAAAGTCAGGCCATTCAACCAACCTGAGCTTCGAAAGTACTGTCCCCAAGATTTGGGGTAACGATAACTTTCTCATGTTGGACCAGCTTGTTGTCTTTTGTAGGCGGCTCCTCTATCAAAACATCTACTGCTGCCTACTAGAGAAATCACATCAATGCTCCATATGACATAACTAGCAATCCCCAGAGGACGAAAGTGAGACAAAAGAAGTACCCGAGACACAATTCCGGAATCAAGTGCCCTGACTAGAGCGTCTTCATCAATCAATCCGCCATGAGCAACATTCAGAATTTGAACGCCTTTCTTCATCTTTGCAAAGGTCTCATCATTAAGCATCTTCTGTGTGGCAGGAGTCAGATGCATATGCAAGGAGATGAAATCTGCATTCGCTATGGCATTGTCGAATGTCACCAACTCTACGCTATGGCATTGTCGAATGTCACAACTCTACCCTCAATTGCACGGGCTAGATGACCAGCAGGCATATCATCGTATGCAATGACATGCATTCCAAGACCTTTGGCAAGTCGGGGCAACATCAAAGCCGACCTCTACAAAGCCAATAAACAGCACAGGGTTTTCCTGAAAGAGACATGCCACATACTTTTCCGTTGCCAATTACCTGCATTAGCGATGCATGCCAAGCCAAATGTCACTTCAAGTTCTGGCCATATTGTCACAGTCAAATTCTTTCACCCCCCTTTTTATAGCCAAAACAGCTGACGTGTTTAACTATCCAGCTTGAGAATACGTAGTAGTACACAAAAATAGAAAATCTGCTATTTTCAAGTGTTCATTCAAAAATACACGCCAGATGATCAAAATCGTTTGGTTTATCCGACAGTCAGCTACAGAAAATTGTCATCAATTAAGTAGCTCCTCTACAAAATTCTAAGATTCCTGAATTCTCAAGGTCAGAAGGAACCTCATAAACCGAAGAAGTTATTTCAATTTATATGTACGGGGAAAAGGTTTACTGAATTTACACTGCATCTTGCCAGTAACATAGTATGTGGTTGCACTAAGACATCTTGAAACACTTTTCCAGACTGATTCCGCTTCAGAATCATCATCTGACCAGAATGTGGAGCTCCTCTTCTATTCTTCAAACAGTAATGTATGAAAATAATCCATCTAGCCTTCCAAAAAGAAGGGATAATTGCATTCACTGATCATGGCTCAGAGCACATCGATCTTTGGGACCTGCATGATCTAACAGGTAACTTCAATTGAGTGCGTCTGACCCAGGAGCAAACAACGAACTTTCCCAAGAACTTTCCCCCAAAAAAAAAAAAACAAACTTTCCAAGAAAAGGCTCCTAGGGAAAGCATCAACCATCGTCCTGTCCTACCCGTTTAGATCACGAAATAATAGTTGCAAGAGTATAGCCAAACTTTTTTACCTGCAGATCACGGTCCCATGTTCTTATCTCTGATTGTTCCACATGAAACCGAACAATGATCCAATGAAATCGTTCGATAGCTTCTGATTGGAATATATTCCAAGAACTTCAGGGACAAAAGTATCTCTTGCCATGAAAATTTTCACAAGTAAATATTCGTTAAGTAGAAGCAGAAAGACAATTCAGCAGTTCCCATATGAGTCTCTTCTACATGTATGAAACGACCCTCTAGAGTGTTCCTCTATATATGTACTGCACATACTAAACAATGCAAAACAGAACAAACAGCCAAGAACTAGAAGTGCTGAAAAAGGAATGAATATCTAAAACAAACGCTTACCCGACTTCACCGAAACTGCAGCTTGCGCAATGTTTCGGGCCATGGCCGTCAGAAGCGCGATCGCGTGTGCTCCGCCACCGCCGAGGCGCTTGCATTCGGGGCATTCACCCCGAGGCACCGCCGTTACTCGTTCCGCCGCCGCCAGTCACATTGGCGATCCCACCCCCAGCGATCCCGACCACCTTCAGCCTCCCCCGGGAGCAGCCGAACACGTCCCTGCTCACCTTCATCTCGCCTCCCGGACTATGAGGGCGTCGCACCCGTTCGATCCTCGCGCAACAAGCTCCTCCGGCGCGAGGCTCAACCACGTAGTCAACCTCCCGCCGAAATACCCTGAGGATCCCAGCCCCCGCTTAACTCCAGAGCTCGTCCGCCTACCAGGACAGGTGAACCAGAGGTCGTCATACGCCGAGGGACGACCCCGCTAGGGGTTGCGCTGTGGCTAGTTCGAGCCAGGGCGGGCTTCTACCATTTTACTCCCCCCTGGGCCGAGCGGCTGGAGGGACAGACGGTGGCAGGCGAGGTTCGCGCCGCAGAGATTCGACACTAGAGATGGAGGCGAAATTGCCGGTCTGCCCAAGGCCTATTTCACCGAGGTGTGATGGTCGCCATTTCGCGATTCAATCGGCGGAGGGTCGAAGGCTGAACAAACTTATATAGCATGAAGGCTCGATGGTGATGTTCCATGCCGGAATTGTGGCTCTTTCATTGTGACAAGCAGAGGACCGAAGAGGAAGTGGGGTTACTTTTTTTTTTGAAGAAAAAAATCTGGGATAAGCCTCATACGCGAGGACTTGTAGCTCCAACAATGCCGCCGGCGGATACCAACTACAGAAGACATAAGAAAAGTCGTCGCTATCCATCCGCCTATGTCGTCGGCCGTCCCGTTCAATTATATTACTCATATCCATGATACGCAAACAGTCGCGAAGCGAAGAAGAAGAAGGCAGCAGCAGAAAATGCCACACGGCTAGCCTTCTCCGCCAAGCAGACCAACCACAAAGCTAACTATATGCCCCATAATTATCAGCGATTAATGGCCTCAATTTACGTGAGTTTCCGCTAACAGATATGCGCCATCTACGTCTACAACTAATTCTTTCCGATTTATCAAATTAAGATGCTGTTAAGCACGCTGTTTTCGTAAGTTTTGAAATCACAACTCACAACTCCAAAACGCCCACCCATCCTGAGTCTCTCTCATAAGTCGCCTCTCTAAGTGTGCCCGATTTCGCAAAAGCCGTTACGACAGCAAGTATATGCTTTCGCCATAAGTCAGCCTGCCATACAAACGAGGCGATTCGAGCCATGTCGTATTCTTGATGAGGCATAACTCGCGCTGCAAGCTGAATTTTTTTTTTAGCACACCATGACAGCGAAACTAAATCATCCTTAAGCATCGCCTCATGATTACGTTTTATTGAGTTGTTTACACTTGCAATTGCTAACGGATCTGCTGCATTGGCTTGCAATCAGCACTTATTTTGAAATTGTTCATCAGGCCCCCTTCTACCGACCCTCTTATGTGATTATTTTTCGGATTACAACAAAGTCATGTATATACGTAAATTTCTCCCCCGCCATAATGTTAACATGTTGAGCTAATTAATTTCCAACAAAGCACAATGCCTCTGATTCAATTAGCACCTTGCCTAACAAGCACACTGATCTCATCCTTTGCGTGTCCTCCTCCACTCGCTGTCTAGACACTAATTAAATTCTCCAGCAAGTCCATAAGATCAAAAAAGCCAAGCACATTTTGCTATTAGCTTCAATTTAACAGCGTTCATAAACTTATCCACGCCCCACGACATTAGGTTTATTTTATGTTTATGTTTTTGAGTCGATGATGCGCTTCAACTTCAATTGTCGCCCTCCTTCAGTAGATCATTGTTGTTTGTCTAATTTCGGTCACCCCCCCCTCCCCGTGCCTCTGATTTCGACCTTCCAAACATAATAAATTAAGAACTTATCCTTATAGAAGCTATTTTAATCAAATAAATGGCATTCAATGGATTCACGATAAATCTCTAATGGAGGCCGCTCGTTTTTCTACCGCCCCAGAACGTTCTACAGGAACAACGGTAATCTATTATACTCAACAATCAACTGTGTGCACAGATAGAAATCATAAACACTCTAAGTCATGCCCCCATATCAACTTGATCTCAGCTCACGGCTATGTCCTCTACATAACACAAAAATTAATACACCATTGCCTACATCCGCTTGATTATGGTCTAATTTCCAAATAATATTGCACTACATGTAGGAGGTGGGGCAGCGCGCGCTTTTCCTTCCGATCCGACCCCCCCAATGCGGTTCTGCGTTCTCACTTGCCCTACATCCTGCCTCTGACTATAAATGGCTATTACATAATATTGCACACATGTAGCAGACCCGTACGAGCCTTGCTTCCCGATTCTCTATTTTTCGATCCCGAAATTCTTAACACTCCGAGAACCGATCCTAGCACCCCCCCCCCCCCCCTCCCCCCCCCTTCCCATGTCCTCATCCCCTCGCTTACATAACCATCATCACATATGAAACATTACAACATAACAAAATTAGCTATTGTGTACTACTTCATATACATCATAATTTACAATAGTCAACACGCTAATCTCTTGTCATTTCCGTGTTAAAAGTGGGAATTAAATAAGCTGTACTATCTAGAAAGGAACCTCAATAAGATGCCGCACCACCAAAATTACAACTTATCATGTGACTACGGGAAGCGCGGGTGAAATCCTTATACACAAATTTAGCCGCTGTCCAAATCCATTGTGTAAGGAGCACTCTTTGTTAACCTGCCCTATGGTGCGCCAATCTGTCATTATCCATGCATGCTGGCATGCTGCATTTTTACGTGTCCGAGGAGCAGCTCTTGGCGCTTTTTTCCACCCCCAACCCCCATTGCACCACACCTACATGACTTTGCGAATATTAGAATATAGGCAATATCAGGACACATTGGAATTCCTGGACATGCACTAGCACGTAAGATCTAAAGCCTTTCTACTATGATTTGATGCCCTTACACTTTACCACAATTGACCGCTTCCTACCTATTATCTTTTAGCTTATCATAATCTAATTTAGGTCAAGTCATTAGCCTTAGAACGGACCAACTAGATCAACATAGTGCCTTTCACTACATCAATTGAGCTCAAGATAAAACCATTGCAATCAATGGACTGCTAGCGCTCTTTCGACGCTTGGCTTTCTAGGCCCATCACCAAGGGATACCGCCAAGCTCAAGTGTGAGTCGACCGTGATTCTTCTTGAGCTATCGCACAGTCAGTAGTTCATTTAAGAGCTAGATAATGTCTGGTCGATCTAGGCGTAAATGCTCTTTTGAACGAATCCCCAAGAAACAATGCCGAATGCCTTTCACTATAAGCGCCTAGAAGGTAAGGATGAGGAAGCTCATCCCCAGTTATATGCCATTGCCTTGGCATTAGGAGTTTCATGATAGCAAGATCACTCCATAGAGATAGGAAATCCATTGTACGTCGACAGCACGCGGGCTACTTCCTTTCTTCTTCGAAATGGGCCAAGAATAAGCATAGTCAGAAGTATAGGCCAAGCTCTGGTAGCCCTTTCTTTCACTCTTCGCGACGCAGAAAGGGCAAGTCAGGATTATAAAAAGGCACTAACTGCCTGTTGATAGGAATAAAAGTCGGCTCTTAGGAATAAGCCGGGAGGAAGCGCGCCTAGAGCACCAATGAAATGCCTTATTTGAGACTTACCTTCGCTCAATGAAAATTTCTATCTAAGCTAAAGATCCCATGTCATGCAGAGTCTATTCTACCTTTGACACTTGGCTCTATCAAGAAGGAAAGGCAGCAAACACACCAAACGAAGAGCGTCTTTGCCTTGCTTTGCCTGTATAGCGCCTTCCCCTATGCCTAGTCTTGATAGAATAAATCGCCTCCTGCAGATGTTCTTTTTCTCATGGAATCAAAGAAGATGGTGCTATATATCAGACTTCTTTCGGCTATTTGCCTGCCCAAAAGAAAGAGTTGCAATTGACCCGAGCCCGAGTTAGTTTGGAGCCGAAAAGAAAGCAGGGCACATCCTTTTTGCAGATGAAATGTGCCGAAATGTCCTAATCAAACCAGCGCTCAAGATCATAATGATT
>JAGVVM010005906.1:0-21501 GCA_019149425.1 Psidium friedrichsthalianum
TCTTATTATTATTTTCATTGTTCTATTATTTCCTTTCGAAATATAATAGTTTGTAATATCTTTATATAGTGACAATCATCTCAATAATTGTACGTGGAGATCAAGAATCAAACAACTTTATTCATTCATGGTATTAGAGAATATTTTTGAAAGAAATCGATCCTTAACCATGGCTTCCCCCCAGTATCCATGCCCCTTGTCTTTGAACTTTAGCAATTTTGTGTCACTGGAACTGATACAAACAAACTATTCCTATTGGAGAGCACAAATGCTTGCATTAATTGAAAGTTAGGATCTGGTGGCATTCGTTGATGGTGAGTACCAGAGGCCAAGTCCAACAATCACCCCCTCTGCTATAGGAGAAGAAATTGGAATCTCAAAGGAAGTGACAAATCCATAGTTTTTGCAAATGGAGAAGGTCAAATCGCCTTCTGCAGGGATGGATTATTGTGACGCTATTTGAAGAAGTTCTTGCTTAAGTAGTAGACTTCAAGACATTTGCTAAGTTATGTTTAGCTTTACAAAACATTTTTAGTTTCAATTTTTCTACAAATCCAAAAATGTCATAGAGATAATTTTTCATCTCTTCATGAGTATTTTGGTGTGCTTTCAGATGCCCGTTGAGGACAAATAGAAGGGTCTCTTTGTTTTGAATGAATTAGATGATCAATATGATTCATTTGTTGAGGCTGATGTCTTGTATTCTGTTATCCAAGAGATTATGATGCGGTTCCGAAAGGCCCCCTGACGACTGGACAGCACGGGGGCCCCACTCCCCGGTGAGTGGGCGGGGTTCGGGGGGGCCGCCCGACGGGGGTCGCGGGGGCAGCGCCCCCGAGCCGCCAAAGACGTTTTATGTTCAGTCATAGAATGATTTATATGGGAAAGTTAAATATTTTAGGCTATGTGGGCAATTTTGTAAATTTGTGCCATGTAGGGTTTCGCTATATATATTGAGGGCGAAACTGGTTGTAAACGCTTTTCCATGATAGTGAAACAGATCTCATCTCCCGGTGGACGTAGGCAGGCGGAACCTTTCCGTTGCCGAACCACGTAAATTCGTGTGTTGTGCAAATTTCCATTACTTTCTTGCATCGTTGATAGGATCGAATTCAGACATTCGACATCATTCACAACCTCCATGTTGAAGCCTCCAATGCCAATGTTCTCTGACTTGATTTTGCAACAAAGGTTTGAGAGTCGGCTAACAACCAAAAGTTCTTTGATAATTCAACACGAGACAACTTTCTTCGATCAGATAAGAGATTTTAAGAGCAATGAGAAGGGAAAACAATTCCATCATTCCAACAATAATCATTTCTCTTCTCATGGAAGGGGGTTTTCGCATGACAGTCCAAGAATAAAAAATTCTTGAGTTAGTTTTATGCGTTCGCAGGGTCACGAGCCACAATTAAATCAAAGCAAGATCGAAAAGCTTGGGAAAGGAACAGATAAAATCGTTTCTTGTCAAATATGTAACAAGCAAGGACATACTGCTTTAGATTGATTTAATCAGTTTAATCAATCTTTCATCCTATCGCTGCACTTACTATTTGAGATAATTAGGATTTGGAATGGTTCACTAATAACAGAGCTTCAAATCATACGACCGGAGATGAAGGTAACCTTTTCAACTTACAACCATATTATGGGAAAAGATAGTGTTATGGTCGGAAATAGTAATTCACTTGAAATTGCCCATATCAATGATGCTTAGATCAATTTTGGCTAAGGGAGTGTTGACTTGAAAGATGTTCCGCTTGTTCCTCATACGAAAAACAACTTATCATTAGTGAGCCAATTTACAATTGACTATCCTCTAAATTTTGACTTCTCCGCCATTGGTTTTGTGATAAAGGGAAAGAAAACGGGGAAGATTCTAACAATTGGAGATCGTGAAGACAATCTGTATACCTTAAAGTTGCCAAAAGAAGCACTATTTTCAAACCAGTTCAAGAAAGTTGATGAAAGCACTTGGCATCAAAGGTTGGGACATCCACAACCGATGACAATCCTTCATTTGCAAAACAAAAGTGATATTATTGTTAGTGCTTGGAATAAACCTACTGCCATAGGTAGTAATTGTCAAATGGGGTGAGCATCTAAACTTCCCTTTTAACCTTCCAAAATTAGTACTAATAAGCCTTTTGAGAAATATTTGGAAAGACAATTTGGAGCACAGGTTAAAATCTTTGAATTTGATGGAGGAGGAGAGTTCAACTGAGCAGATTCTTCATCCACTTGCCAAAGAATGGGATTGTTAATCAAGTATCTTGCCCAAATACTCCAAAACAAAATGCAGTTGCTGAGTGAAAACATAGGCACATACGTGAAATTGGCTTGACGATGCTTCATTCAAGTGGAATTGCTAAAAAGTATTGGGTCGAAATCTTTCGACAGCAGTTTTTCTCTTGAATTGGCTTCCTACAAGGGTGTTAAACATGAAATCACCTCAAATTCTTATTTGGCAAAAAATCATACTATAATTTTTTGTGAATTTTTGGCTGTAGGTACTTTCCTTATCTCAGGGACTACACCAAGAGTAAGTTCAATCCTCTTTACCATGTGTATTTCTCGGCTACAGTGATCGCCATAAGGGATATCAATGTCTTCATCTTCCGACTTGTCGAATTTATATATCGCGGCACGCGTCGTCTTTGATGAGACCATATTTCCCTATCTTGTACATAGCTTATTATTTCAAGATCAAAGTGCTAAAGCGTAGATATCATAATTTATAAACTGGCCAAATGAAAACAATTCAACCTCTCACTCGAAATTTTCACCTTTGTATTGGCAACAAGGTGCATTCTCTACTAACTCGGATCAACTGTGTGATGACTTATTAAATTCTGCTACACAGGAGGATTCTCATGAATACAACATTGATGGAGGTGAATCACATGTTTGCCAAGGTTAGGTTGAAATTGATGACTCATCTGGTGCTCCGCTTGATTCTCCATGCAATTTGGTGAGTGAAGATTCCTCTTTGAATGTTCTTCATGACTCTTCAATAGCATGTTCCCCCATTCGGAATCATTCAATGGTTACTCGAGCACCTATTGGTATTGTGAAAAGAAACTCAAGGCATTGCATCGGAACAAAAGTTGGGACTCTTGTTCCACGTCCTCCAAATACTAATGTTGTGGTAGATGGGTTTTTAAGTCTAAGTTAAAGGCCGATGGTACATTAGAAAAATTAAAAGCAAGATTGTTTGCCAAGGGATACACTCAAGTATCAGGAGTAGATTTCCTTGAGACATTCAACCCGGAACTATAAGACTATGCTTTCGATTTAGATTGACGTGATCTAAAAAACAATAGCAAGAAGTAAAAGCGTTAAAACAAAAAAAAATTTGCTTAGTTTAATCTCGTGTAACTGAAAGCATACATTGACGACATTGCGAAAACCCTCCTCAAACTCGAACCAGAATTCAGAACATAACCCTCGACCGAACACCCACTTGAGTTGGCGATGCTCGATTTTGATCCCACGACTCGTTTACGGCGATTTCGAGCGACGAGATGCCCGGCTGCTCCTCGCGGTTTTTTGAGACGGATCTTCATTTCGTGTCATCGGCGCGCAAGCAGTTGGAGTCGAGCTGCGATCGACGAATCCATCATGGCATTGCCATTCCAATGACATTGGGATCTTGACTTGACGGGAATAGGAAGACAATCGCCTGACATCCGAGAGCAATGGAGAGGAAGAATAAAGAATGAGAAGGCTAAAAAATCGTGTGAAGGCCCATGTGGCTGGTGGGTCGACCCAAGAACCTTGTTCTGCCCGACACCAGACCCGAAGAATGAAAAAAAAAATTAATAAAAACGGAACCTTTGACATAGAGCCCCCGGCGAGGATCGAACTCGCGACCTTTCGCTTACGAAGCGAACGCACTACCACTATGCTACGGAGGCGTCGTTGACGCCTATGTGATTGAATAATTATATTTAAATATTATATTTTGAGCTTCCAAACGCCATACAAATTGGACATCTCTCGTGATGAAATTACGGAAAAGTTGCTGCTTGTTTATCTCTCCCCCCCGCCTTCTCCCCTTTTTTTATATATTTATTTTTATCCCTGGAGGGAAATTTTTTTTTTTTTTGTTATTATTATTATTTTATCTTCACAGGATTGGGGCTCTTTTTGGCCACACCTGCACTGGAGGTTCTTGAGCCACTGATGAGAAGCCAAATTCAGTGTCAACGCAATCCCCTGCATTATCCTCTTTCACCATCAAGATGCCCTTTCAATTGGGTCATTCTAACGTCCTTGTCTTTCCCATTGTCTTAGTACAAGGTCTCACATGTAGCCTAGGCTTCCTAGGTCCCATCCTCCTGGCGCCCTACCAAAGCTATAGCCACTCTCCTTCGGCTCCGTGTCTCGAGTTCGACCGCGACCGATCTATCAATGCACGAGGTTTTAGTATATGTACCATCCAGTCATGTTGAGCATTTGAGGTTCATATCGTCTTTCACGCGACATCAGACTTCCTCCGATTATCGGCCGAGAACAACTTTTGCAATCTGTGGAGTTTTTCGGGAATCTCATTGATGATCTGCCATTGAGAAGATGTAGATCAGAGACTCTAGTGAATTATGCAATCCTGAAGTTAAGAGTTAAAACGGTGGATTGTATATTGCTCATTCTACCAACACGTATGACATAATGTTCCAAGACAATCACAGCTTTCTTGATCATCCATTGATAAGAACTTTCTCACACCAATTATTATGCTCTCAAAACAAACATCCAAAATGAGAACCAGCGAAGAAAAGGAGGGAAGAACAAGGATTTGTCAAAAAGAAAGAGAACTGAAGATATCAGCAGCCGAACAATTCCAGGCGTCTGCTTGGCCTGGCTCTGGCTCCACCTGTTTCGCCTATCACGACCTCATTGATCAGGTCTTTGAAGATCGATCGCTCGATGTCTAATACCATCCCAGACGTCTCGCTGTTGAACTCCATCCAGCTCTCGGACCTGTGCAGCACATCCTCCCACAATATGCTCTTTAGACCATCGTCCTCTTCCTGGAAATCGTACGATCGATTCTTGGCATCAGCTGCTCAATTTCCATGCACAATTCTTTCAAAAGCTTCTGTGCAGTGAGCGACTTCCTCCCTAACTTTTCCGATTTCAACCACGGGTCGTGAGAAACGCCCAAAAATGATAGCTTTCCAACAAGAATCTCATTTACAGCATCGAAGATGAGTTTCCTGTGAATTTTCTCCTGGTTCGGCTTCAAAGTCGCAGCCTTGCCACAGACAGGGTCTTCTTTTGTTATAGTGCTTGATTTCGTTTGCTCTAAAACAAAGAACAACTCAGGGTTTATGGGATGGCCTGATGGGTGCAGCTGAAATGCAGTCATGCTCGAGCCAAGGTCTCTGAGCAGGAGGCCTGAAGCTAGCAATATCTCAGAAACATATCGGTGGTCGGGTTTCGCGTTCTCGCAAAGAGAGGCGATGTAATCCGTTCTTTCCTCATCATGGCTGGAGTTGAGTCTTCTAAGCTTCAGAACCAACTGCTCGATGTTCTGCAACTTCCTGCGATTAACCTCGGAGGTAGCAATGGTGCCAGAGCCATTTGGCCGGACGCTCTCTGTCGCGCTCCATTGATCTTGGACATGATTGTAGTCAGACTCATAAGCAACATTATCTGCATTATGGACAGTATTCCAACTGAGATTCACAATACAATGTCAAAACAGCTAATGGTAGCATATTAGAATCATTCAACTTGAATTAACTGTTCAAAAAAATCTAGATGATTAGCTCACTTGCACCCAAATGTTTTGAGTATTTGAGTGTAGAAGCTTTACCTCTGAAAGAATTTACCATCTGCTTTGTAGGAGTTGGAGCATCTTCCGTGTGTACCGATGGGTCAAGCACTGATACTGGACTGTGATATTCTGTAGCGGCTGTAGTAAGTTCCGTCAATGTTTCATCTTCATCCACCATGAGAATCGACTTCTTCAATACACATGGCAAAGTAAGATGCTATTAGTCAATCAGCAATTACTACAATGTGATAATCGTTTCAGGGATAGGAATAACAACTGGAAGCCCAGGCACCTACCTTTTGCTTCAGCCCGATGTCTGAGTAAGTAGAGGACTCCATGCATGGAATCTGGCTGCTCTTCTCCACAGTCGGCAGTTCACTGCTTATGACTTCTGCATTGATTTGTGACTCAAAGACCATACTGCTGTCTGAATGAACAGACATGTCATCTCCCTGACAACTTGGCGTTCTTGAATCATTACTGATTTCACTCAGTAGGTCATCAGTAGAGGGCAGATTGGAAGATCTGTGCCTGTGTCTTCCACCCAGCGAACTGGATTGACTACTCTGCCTGTTGGACAGCTTTCTGGGTTTATCAGGATCAGATGGAGGAGTAGGTGGACGAGATCGTCTCTCCAACTCCAGCTTCTTTTGCTGCAATCTGGGGCTCACAGAACCCAAGCTCTTTGCAGAACTCGTGGGGTTCTCTTTAGGAACTAGCTGAGGCCTTGATGATGTTTGTGTAGATTTTGTGCTCCTGCCACTAGCTTTCTTATCAACAAAGCTGCTAGTGGACTCTAGGCGACCAATCTTAAGAGATGGATCTTTAGCCGGCCGGCTAGAAGTTGGATAGTTTCTAGAATCCGCATTGCTCCGGATTTTATGCAGATTGGGGAGTGTGTCCAATGGGATCATTGACGAAGCATTGAACCCGTGTTTCTCAACAAGCTTTGCAGGTTTCATAATCACAATTGGGGATTCAAAAGACCTTGAACTTTCAGATCCCCCAATGTTTGGAGCAGTTCCGCGGTTGCTTTGCGGATTCTGTTGCCTTTGCAATCTCGAGTTCTGGTGGAGACGTCTAGATCTTCCCACGGGGTCTTTTTTGGTTACAAAATGTGAAGCTTGCTCTTCTTTCCTGGTCTCCAAAATTCCCTTAGCCTGGATTCCTTCCAGAATTTGCTTCAGAGCTCTGAGATCCTTCCCAGACTGCTTAAATTCAAGATCTTTCAACCTTTTCTCGATTTCACCATAAAGAGAAGGATAGGGGTCAATTGGCTTTTGAGGAGCTTTGGTATGTTTAACAGGAAGTTTCTGAATACTTCGATTGCTGTCCATCTGCCTCCAAGGCGCTGGTTCATTAGGAGATCTTGAAATGGGTTTCATGACGGCATCGTGATTTCTCCACCGGGGCGACTCGGGCTCTTTACTCGAATTTCTCAAGGACTCGAAGTTCCTGATAGGTCTGCCTAGTCCATTTGCTTTCAATGGTCTTGAGAAGGAATCCCCAGGTTCAGATGAGCTGGATTTGACAGCGCCAAGCAGAAGATCATTAGGAGCTGAGGCAGAATCTGGCAATGCCTCCAAGCCCATCAGCTTTGCTACAACACTAGGAAGGCGCTTCTGAGACTCACATGATTGCGCTGGATTCTGGGCTCTCTCATTTGAGTTGCTGCTACCCTTTGACACACTTCTTAGAAGATAGGTTTTTGAATTAGAGTTAGAGCTCAGGTTCGAACTCTCCCTACTGTCTAGTGAAAGTCTGGGTAGCTCTTTCAGCTTCGGGATGGATTTAATGGTCTCCCGTGATTCAAAGGACAAGCGATTTAGCTCTCTTCCATCATAAGAAAATTGAGTTGCATCCTTCGATATCAGATGCACAGCCCCATCTCTTGCTTCATACATTGGTCTCGAAAGCTCCCGAACATCGTTGAAGTACCAAGGTGCTTCTCGGAGTTTTGTAAGAACCTTCAGGGATTCATTAAGATCTGCAGGCACATTCTGCTTCACCTCAAACCCATCTCCAAAAGAACCTTCAGCGGGTTTCAGTGAGTCTCTATATCTCCCTTGCGTCCGGTGACTTCCTCTTTAGCCATAGTTTTAACTGGTAGACCTCGAGCTTCCCTATACATTGAATCTTTGACTACATCCCAAAGTTCCAAAGACTTGCAATGTAAATTGGGAGAGGAACTAGATTGGCTCACCATAGCATCCCTTGAGGGAGCTTCAGGGAACGTGATTTGGTCAAAGGAAGAGGGTTTGGGTTGAACTGCTCGGCTACATTCCAGAGAGGACATGGAAGATGAACAAGTGGATGAAAAAGAAGCTCTGGATGATTCAGTGGAAAATCTCTGTTTCTCGTTCACACTTTTGTAAAAATTTACTTCCTGCCATAAAGAACGTCAATCAGTTATTAATACCACTATCCAAACCACGAAACGAGCTGAACGCCAAACTGTGCGGACAGCAAAATTGGAGCCAAACTACAATATCAAAAAAAGAAAAAAGAAAAAGATAGAATCAAGAAATCTAGAGACCAATGCCATTTCTTGGGTCTATTTACAAAACTGAGATATAAAATCTGCTAGAAACCAAATGAGAATATGGTTAATGCATGAAAGCGTGACCATATCTGATGGACATAACATTGTTTGAACATCTAAACTCAAATTTCCCTTGTCTTAATCAATTTGAACAATGAAGCGGCAGTTGCAAGTCCATTACACAAATGGGATGAAACAGATATAGAAAGCTTACATCAGGCGCTTGTGAAAGGTACATGTTCGCAGATTCTCTATCTATGCTGAGATCATTGGATTGAGAATTACCTGGTAGGAAGAGATGCATCAGATTGCACATGTGTGAGTTCAAACGGATCTCAAGCAATTGTGCTTGCCAAGTTGTAAGCATTCAGAAAAGGCAGCCATTTATCAACAGTTGATACATAGACATGGCAAGATACATGGAAAGAGTGTATATATACCCTGGCATGAACAGATTTTGACTAGCACGGTGAAGTTGCTTTACAAGTCAGAAATTTCAAATGCTAAATTTTTTTGGCTATCTCTATGCCGGTCACAATCTACAAGAACCTATATTTTATGACTCTGGAAAGAGGAAGAGGACTATTATCATTCACTGAGAAGAAGCTATCTCTTGCGCCAAATCAAATACTACCAAAGTGGATCAGAAAATACCCAATAGCAGAGAATAAACTGCCAAACTTGAAACAGCAAGTCAGGATATTAACTTCTCAGAAACAGCATCACACAAGATTGATCAAAGTTCTAATCAAAATTAGCTCATAGGATTTCCCAGCAAAAGGGTCATAAATTACCCGGAAGAAGCCTTTTGTGGCTATAGCGCCTACCGGCAATCATTTGGGGACGATCGAAAATCTGAAAAATACCGGTCATGCATCCGATTTGTTTCTGCAAATCTGGGTTGTCGTCAGCCAATGTTTGCAGAAGCTTCGCAGCCATCTCCACCACCTCTATTTTACTTCACACAAAAAGATAAATTTTATCTCTCTCAACCTTAGCAACAACCTATGTCCTGTTCTAAGCTGCAACATTCATACTTCCATTTCAAAAGAATCCGATCATAGGCTCTTCGACAATTTTGGCATTGTTGTGAACAAAACAGCACTTGGAGAAAACATCAGATATTCAACAGTCTGAACGTCAAAAGAGTAATCCTCTTCAGCAAAAGTAGCCAGAAAGCAAGATGCATTTGCTTGAACCACAAAAAAGAAGAAAGCACTTTCCACACTCATTTGGCTCCCGAGATGGGGACCTCCAAATATAGAAATTCCCACAGAATCAAGTCATTTGCTTCAGAATACATACAGAAGAAAAGCCACCCGAATTTCTCTCTTGAAGCCCCACTTTATTCCAGCTAATTACAGCTCAAAGACAGATTTCGTCTCTTCTTGCAATCAGAAGCCCATTTTCTTCTGCAACACTACAATCACCCTTAATGGCATTCCCACAGATTCCACCCAAAAATTCGGCCTTTATAAGATGAAAGGGAAATTCAAAGCTCGAGAATGCTATGCAAATCACAGGGACAAGACCGCTTGAATCTGATATCACAGGACCAATGAGATGATTCTTTTTTTCCTTTGAGGGTTGAAGAGTGAAGGCAAGGAGATTCACCCAAGAACCGAAACAATGTGCAGAGAAAAATCACCAATTGTCTTTTTTTTCCCCTTCCTTCTGCAGTATTACCTCCAATAAACACCACCAACATAAATGCAGACCCAGATGCAAGAACATATAGGCATCTTTGCAGATCCAAGAAAGGAGATGTTTTTAGTATTTATCCTGAGCAGAGGAACAAAAAGGAGAGACCAAGTAGAAAGAGATGAGACAGGAAGAGTTTCTTGTACCAAGGAAAATGTGATAAAGTACCATCAATCTGGTGAGAGAGAGAGAGAGAGGATGGCAAAAGGAAATATTTTAATGTGGAGGTGTTGCTTTTTGTGAGTAAAAAATGCAGGTGTATTCATACATCACACTGTTTGGCTCAAACATCCATGTGGCATAAGTTTGTGAGTGGGTCCAAAGCCGTCTGTGTTTACATGTGAGCTTGTCAGAGAGAGATAGAGAGAGAGAGAGAGACAATGGACATAGAGTAAGCAGTTTCTTTATCTGGTGTTCATAGAACAGAGAACCTATCAAGAAGGCGCTTGAAGGGCAAAAGTTCTGATTTTTTCGTTCTCTCTTTTTTTCCTCTTCTTGGTAGAAAAGATTGAAGTCGATGATAGTAGCACTACAGTTAGCAAAGTGGAATTAAATTTATTTGCGGCCTAGTAAGGAGACTACTACTTTTTGACAACTTAATTTTTTCATTCTTGAGTCCTATTGTGATTTTGATTTTTTTTATTAGTATCTTATGATGTAACACATATCGTTAATTGACTAGGATTGCGACGTTTCAAAAACAAAAGCTACATGACTCGGGTATTAAAAGGAGCAATGACATGGCTTTTTCTAGGTTAGGATCTTCATTAAAAGTATTCGTTTGCATTTTTCCTTCCACTATAATGAGATTTAGCTTTCATGATTTGATCCTATTATTATTCTCTTTTTTTGTACACGAGACAAGAAAATCTCGAGTTTGGTTCGATGGGTTCGGTTCTTCTTTTGTCTCACGTAGCCACGTATTCATGCGTCTTCCATGTGACGTTACAAGCTCACATGCAAGTTTATCACTTTAGAGCCCTAATTGTCAAGCAGAAGGCAATGTCTCTATCCATACGTCTTGGACCATAAGATATGCATGAATGGAAAGAAGGTGATTAATATTTGTGGTTGCTATATATTTACCCTTGTACTCAATGGGAAATGCCAGCCAAGTTGGGAAAATGAAACCACTTGAAACACCCGCCCGGGGGGGGGGGGTGCTTTGAAACTTTTTCACTTAATGATTTGGGCAAAAGATATTGCTAACAAATAATCTAGAAAACTTGTTAAACACGTTTAATCACAAAGATATTCGACTTTTAAAGCGTTGATTGTGTGCATCGGGGGGACAATCGGAAAATTTGAGAGTTACAAAATGACCCCACTTTTTCATTTAACAAAATTTTACCAGTTTGGTAGATAGGTTGATGAATGAGAACTTGATGATGAAGGGCAATAATCAATCATCAATAAGAGAAGATAGACAATTAAAAAGCTTTTAGTTGTTGAATGAGCCTTTGTTTTTTTTTTTCAACTCATAGGACATTGTGGCCGACACGTATTGTGAAGCAGTTGGATTATATTATTAATTCCAATAATTATCTAATTATTGGAACCACTCAGCCAAATTTTTTTATTTAAAAAAGGCATTAGTGTGGTAACATAAACAAATCCTTAAAGGGAGGTCATTGGTGACAAGAGAAGCTCAAAAGTGTGTGTATATATATGTGTGTGTTAATTAGTAAGGATGTGCGGTTTCAGATTACATACAAGTTTCACTAAGAACTTGTAATATATTCATTGAAACAAATTCCTCATTTTTTATGATATGAAATCTACCGTACATATCCTGAAACCTCTCTTATCACAGATTTCAAGGTCAGCCAATGTCTACTCAATTCTATCTGTATTTTGAATTGAATAATTGAATCTCATAATTTGTGTTACAATCCACTGATAACAACTTATATTTAGACACACAAATAAATATGAAATATTATCAAAGTAAAAATCACATTCATAAGTATTGTTGAAAATGAAAATCAAACTAGTGATTTTAAATTACACACTCATTATTGGACGCTAGAGAATACCGTAGGATCGCACAAATACATATACCAAGAAAAAAATTATTTATGGTAACAGGTTTCAAGTTCCACTTATTCGAAACTATTTGTCAGAACAGATTCCTCATTTTTGAAACATGAAACTTATATTGTATATCTTGAAATTTGAAACCGAATTGATTCTTCACAGGTTTGGTTTCAGGTTCTACCTTAGAGCTATATTCGCCCCTGTAATTCATTAACTCAACTCCTTGTTTCCCAGCAGAGGCATTATAAGTAACTTTTACACAACGACACCTTGATCTGCCTGACAAATTCAGGAGAATAATTCTCTGCATGTTCACCTCCATACGGCTGCTGTATGCTTCCAATTTTGTCCTATTGTTTATACCATATCCATAAAAAAAGAAAATTAATAGATCGAGGAAAAATAAAATAGCGAAGCATACTGGTATTTCAAATGCCAGTCTTTCGTTATTTAAAAAATATATATCTGGCCCCAAAGGAAAAAAGGCATGTGAGATTCCCAAGGCATGTGGCTGCTCTTGTCTTTTACCCTCGCCTTCCATTGTCAAATGTCAAGGATTCTCTCTCTCTCTCTCTACATATAATAAAATTACATAAAAGATAAGTATATAATAACATGTGTATCCACGATAATCTATATGTTAATTTGATATGATCTGGAAGACTTAGACCAGCATATGCATATTCAAATTTCATATGCAGTCAACCTTTTCCAGCTCGAGAAAAGAAGAAATTGTTTTCAACTTCCACGTGCACTCATTCTTTTCGTTAAACCCGACAATTTATAATCAAACGAAAAAAAAATTAAATGGGAAAAATCTAATTTTGCCTGACTTTGATTGGAATAATGATGGCTCACTTTCCAAGGATCTCAAGCCCCACCAAAATCATTGTGTCCATTGGTCACATCATCGAGAGGGAGAACCACCATCTATACACTTTGCATGAATCACACTCTTTCATCATCCGTCCAATCAATTATTGCGAGTTTCTGGTATTCGCGTGCGTTGACATGTGTGCTTAGGTAAAAGAAAATAAAGAATATACGTAGTCGGATATATGCAAAATTAAATGAATTGATATATGTAAAAATGTAATGTAAACAAATTAGTAACCCTTTGAGTGAAATTGATATGCAGGATACATAGGTTGAATTAGAAGAACATAGGAAAGTAATAGCTGATAGAAAGCCAGCTTTCTTGAGTATCATCTAAAGGATTGTAGTTAAATGCAATGTAAAGTAGCAGCTGAAAAAATAGTATATGTGTTATTTAAATAGTTAGAGGACTTGATTGTAAAACGAAGAAAACAAAAAAAAAGTAATTCGAAGATCAGGTTTATCACTCAGTAAGAGTTACGGGATCAGAATTAACTTACCTTATTAACTTTGGTAGAAATCATTCATCAATTAATCTGCAATTGAATGTATTGAGTGATGCTTGATGGGAGGAAAAATTATACTATTTGTGCACATAACTATGTATTTTTTCCCCTGGAAAATTCCTAATTATCACTCAATTTCAAATTCCTGTTACTCAATTGTTTTTTTTTATATTTCATTTTTGTGTTTGTCTTGTTCATTTATTTCTTTTGGCCATTTTCAGGTTGCTCTTCAGAATAAATAAAGAAGTTAGATGAGGTCAATTAGTGGTGATAACTGATCATGTGCCTGCACGTGACTTTGGGACCAACATCACCGCCTCTCACTGATGACCATGCTGTCTCTTCGTTAGCATCCATTTCAACAGATTCATAGGGGGAAAATGATTGGTCTCTACTCTTAAGGCTATGTAATTAATTTCTGAGACTAGCCTCGAAAGCACCATGAGGTGGATCTAGCATCGTTCCGACCGTATCGACCTTTTGGTCCAGAAAGAAGAGTTTTTCTATTGCACTTATACCACCCGACATGCTGAATTGATATCAATAACTCGTTCGAATACTCACAATTCAGGGCATCCGCAATTGTTATCATCCCAAGGAACAAAATCCATTGTTTCATGATATCGACTTTTGATAGAAGAATTACTTTATTTGATATACTTTTGATACAAGAATTATTTGTTTGATATACTTTCTCATGGCCCAAGGGCCACTTCTTGTGTAAGGTGAAGTACATTACCTTTTCAAAAGGGGGGCTCCTTGTGTAAGGTGAAGTGTCCTACCTTTCAAAAGGAGGCCATGCCCCCTTATAAAAAAAGGTCATGACCTAGCTTTAGGGCAACTCCAAGTCATGAACTTGAGGTTGCCAGATCACTGGAATCAGAGGCCCCCGTCTGATTGCACATGACTAAGTTGATAGAAAGTCACCAACCATTTCATCAATGAGTTGGTTGGCATGAAAAAAACAAATACTGAATAAACAAGATGTTAATTGGACTTCTGGGAGTTCCACCACCTGCCGCCGTCATGGGCCCAACACTTCACAAAGGGCCCATTTTGGTAGCGGCTATGATGGTGGGCCTCAGCTGTGGGCCCAGCAAATGTTTCACAAATAGCTTACTTCTCCTTTTTAACTCCTATCCAAATAGCTTATTGTGGAATATCTTCTACATCTGTTCCTTTGTTTGGTACTCCTGGCCCTTGCGCTATATGTATGATGTGAAATGACAGTTATCATCATACATGTGGATGAGGTTGGTGAATACTCTGGCAGAATCAAATGACACTTCACACACGAATGCTCTGAGCATGTGAAATCTTACATGTTATGCTGGTTGGGTACAGAATTACAGAAAGACGAACCCCAACTGCCTTCTCAAAGAAGATGTTGACTTGACACTGCCGAGGTTGGTATTACATTGTATCTTCCAAAAGCCAAGTCACATAATCCTCCCAACTCAACAGTTCCCGGTCATCAACATACCATGTAAAACTGAGCAATCCAAAGTCAGTCCTAAAAATAGAAGATGATGCAGGAAGAAAAGGTGACAATTACTATGCAAGAGAAGCATGGAACAGACCATGCATTTGCATCAATTTAAAGGCACAGTATATAGAATAGCCTTTTCTTTCGTCAGTACAGAGCTAGGCTGAATTACAAAGATTACAGTTTATTGTACACAAGCGACTCGCTTGAAGTATTCAAAAAATTTTCATCACGTATAAAGATAGACACTATCTAAAACTTGACCGTCAAAACAAGAAGTTTTCTCACCCCAAAAAACAAAAGATATTGATGTAAAACTGTCAAAGACATTTCTAGATGAACTTAACACTTCCAGGCGCTGCTACGCAACATCACATGCTTGTTTAATTCTTAAACAAGCTTGAACAAAAAACTATGTTCAAGATGTCAAAAACCAAGCCGTCATCCAAGTGAAGGACAAGAAATTTGCTCACTTCGATATAGAAGTAGCATCTTCAGGTGCGTCTGCAGCCAAACACCTCTTATAATAATTCCAGGATGCATTTGACTTTGTAATTGCTCTTTGACCAAATGGATTCTGCTCTACATACTTCCGAACATCATCGGCCAAAGCTAAGCTTTCTAGGTAGACCCGCAGGTCACCTCCAGGTCCTGCATGAAGCATTAATTTGTGAATAAAATATTTAGAGCACTGATGAAAAACTGCAACTGGGAGGATGAGAGCATTATCAGCCACTGGATGATCTTTTTCCAAGAGAGATATCATAAGCCTAATGATACAGTGCAGTTTAGAGGTAGCAAAATAATGCACAAGGCGACCTGCTCACCCGCAAAAATATGCAAGTCTTATGGTAGGCATAAAAAGTTTGATCTGTTGCTTATTCAACCATGATCATAAAATTCCATAACCAAGCAGATTTGCATGTCTGCTGACAAATAAAACTGTTAGCAGATCACATGGTGATGTCCAATACTTCTGGACAAAAAACAAAGTGCCAACTATGTGAATGTCCAGGGCAATGAACTCAACAGGGTAAAAAATTGGCCAAGTTATGGCCCTATGTTATGCCCAGTCAAATTACGCATAAAAAACTGAAAGAAAGCACCCGCTATTGATTTAGCTATCTATTGCACCCTTTTAGAATGCACAACAGAATAGAAATTAGAGCATTTTCCAAAAAACTATCATTTATTCAGCTACCTGCTATGGCTTCTTCATTAGATTAGTCCATGCGTCTTAAATAGAACATAGAAAAAGAGATCTATGTGAAGGTACCTCAAGAAATAATGTCTTCGATATCTGTAATATTTGAAATTTCTAAAACAGAGAAAATACATGCATATTTGAACGTCTCTCACCTAAAGAATTGTCTTTGGCATCTCTATACTCGTATGAGTAAGGAAATATTCCAGTGTATGGCTGGATGAGGATAGGTGCAACAAGGATAAACGATGTTAGTCATACTGTTCAAATATGAATGAAATCAACTGAAAAGATGAGACCGCTTATCTGACTAACCGGATTGCGAAGGGCTTGTACGGAGAATCATCCAACAACAAGGTGTTTGAGTCATTATACACTCCTTCTTCTCCCAGGAAGATTAGGCTCCAGCTTATCCCACAATTTCCTAAGTTCCTTCAAAACCAGGGCTTATTCCTGTTCCCGATGGTAGTGAACTTTGTTATAGTACAGTGAGACTGATCCTGTACTACATCAATTTTGTTAGATTGACTGCAATAGACTAGAATCTAATAAAAAAATGACTCAATAAACTCAAATAAGAAAAAATAAGATGTCATTACCCCACAATGCATAAAGGTTGAGACATTTACTTTTTAACTAGAAACAATAGCTACTACAGAAACAGTCATTCGCAGTAGTTAAGTATATGCTTTACCAATTAGGCATTCTAAGCAAAAACTTTAATGTAATATGCAACAGAAACCAAGGATCTAAGGAAAACTACAGAAAGGGAAAGGGGACATATCACAGGTACAGTCAATTTTCAACTTAATTAGGGATGTTAAGGATTCTTATTAATTTGAAAGACTAAAATATCATAAAGTTCAAACAAACAGAGTGAAATGCGAATCGGTTCCAAGGATATACCAATATATTCTGAGGAAGGAGCTATGCAATCACAAAGTTGAAAGAGAGAACTTATTCATCTAATTGACTACTTGACAAAGTATATAATCACAGGATAACATGGACAACCTGAAACATCAAGAGAATATGATCAATTGGAAAATAAATAGTAGATATTCATTCCATCTGAAGAACAGGAGGCCACAGGAATTCCATAATAGAAGCATACATAGCAAAACTTTCCCACACTCTTTGGCTGAAATTAAAGAGGCAGATCCAAAACTCAGGCTCTTAGGCCCATTAAGCTTCAGAGATCAATCATACACCAAAATGATAAGGAACTGAAAAGTAGCCCTTATTCTTTCTTAATGGTCTGCACTAAGTCGCCATCCATGCAAAGTGAGCAATGGGACAAAATTGGACACCAACATAGCGAAGAAAAGATCCAAGTGAGAGCTGCTTACCCAACAGAAAAGCAATTTCTCTTTGGAGTCGCCCATAAGAAAGTCTACAACTGGATTCACATTTCTCCTGTAAAATGAATAACCAAGACCGTTAATGCACAGTAAATATTAAGCTGGGCAACCTTTATTGTGAAGTGACACACACACCCACAGAACACTAGGTTGTCAGGATAGGGATCCCAGGTAGGATCCTTTTGAACAATCTTCTATGCCAAATAAAAAATCGTAAGATCCTACAACTTTATTGAATTGACCCAGAAAATATGAAATTCTTACTTAACTCGCTGTAATTATATGCATATTAACCTTACAAGGAGGTATTGAAGCTCAAAGGTATCTTGTGAGAGAACACTTGGAATAAATTCTTGGTTGCCAGTTTTTCACCTAACAGTTAAAGCACTATGTCAAAAAAAGTTAAGAAGATGTACAAGAACAAAATCTCCTTCCCCTAGTTTTTCTTTAAATGTTTTTCCCCAATAGCCATTTGTCTATCAACCTCACTTGAGGTGGATTAAATAATATCACAACAATCTCCATGACAATCAATAAAAAGGATGAATAAAAAGCCCCTTTCCTGCCTTTTCCTCATTTCCAATCCTTCATTTTGTCCTCCTCTATGGTGATACACATACCTTCTCTTTCTTTATTACACAGGATAATCAATCTCTGATTTGCCTCTCTTTTATCCTTTGTAACAGACCTCGCTTTCACTTGCTATTCTAGGGTTTTCAGCTCTTTAGAATTCAGCTTAATGTTAATCAGTACACATCCAAAAAAATTACTCTACTTGGCCAAGTAAAATCTTGTGCCAATTTCTTAAGGATGTTCCAGAGGTAATCTCTCATCTGGTTGCATAAGGATGGAAGCTTCATCTCTCTTGTCTCCAAAGGACGGTACAAATTCAGAGAGTCAGAGATGGCTGATGCCCGTCTCATCATTGACTCAAGACTGAAGAAGGAGAAGTAGAAGAAGGAAATAGGTGTCTCTGCTCTGCTTTGTTTTCTACTGTGCATTCATCTCCATCCCTTTTTTCTTAGTTCTCCAAGCCATATATGGGGACTGAAAACATTATTTAAGAAACTGACCCATGGGCTTGCGGGAAGGAGGTCCAATTTCATGTTTGCTCCACCTGAAAAGGCAGAATTGCCTTTCAAAGATGGTTCAGTGGAATCGTATTTGGGATGGCAATCCTACACAATCCTTCAATCCAGATCACGATCCCAGCAGACTACCATTTTTCTTAAGATCCAGATTGTTCAGAGGTTCTTAAGTATTAGGATTGTACAATCATGATCCTACGATCTGGATCGTGATCCTGACATGCACACACATGCGCGCATGCACACTGCGCGCATGCACATAAAAGAGTCTTGTGATGATGGTAAAGGAATTACAAGAATGATGAGACTGCAGGTCATAGACAGAACAACATACTCTGTCCTTGAAGACCAAACCCCAACAGCAAATTTCGCAAAGCAAAACTGCAAAAAATCATCAACAAAGGGCCTTTTGAATACTGCAAGAATAGTGAACAATGAGTTAGAACTATGTTCTAGGATTTTATAAAAATAAAATCAACAAACTTGCACCAATTCTCAACTCTTTACCTGCTTTTCTTGACACAACTAAGTCCGGTTTACATCCGTAGTCAACATATGGAATTATATCCGCCAAGAGTCCATTCAGATCAAGTATAAGAAGCTTCTTTCTAGAAGGTTCAACACTAGACCTCTCTGATGATATATCAGGAATTTGTAAAGGCATGCTTCCTTTGCTGATATTAATATCCAGTTTAATATCACCTTCCGACACCAACAATTCTGATAAAGGCTTTACTTCATCAATCTGCCTGTTTACCTTGAAACCATTCCCGTTTGAGTGCGCACGACAAGAAACACGCCCAGACTCAACTGAAGCTTCTGCATTGCAATTGGATGCAGCTTCAATTTCTTTATCAACATGAGACACATGCTCTTCCACTGTCTGAACCTGGAAAAGCTTTTCAGCATTCTTGTTTTCTGTAGCCTCGGTCACAGCCGTACTTTCAACTAGAACAACTTCAGAGGAACCATCTTCTGCACTATGCAGCTTGATGGTCTCAGGTCTTTCTGGAAGGTCAAGCCTCTGCTCTGGATCAGGAACAGGGGCATCTTCTTTCGAAGTTCCCATGGAAGCCTGTGCCGATGTAACTTGTATCCTTTCTTCTACTTGCTCTGGTATACAATCTGAAAGAGAAGAGATATGAGCTTCATCAGAAGGAAAGGAAGTCTCTTTATGAACATGGTCCTCAGAAAAATCCACAGTTCCTGTTGTTAACCTTGATGATTGTTTTAGCCACCGATCGGTTTGAGTTTTTTGACCCCTTTCTTCTTTGAAGAGGTACTCATATCGCTTGAATCAATCAAAAGGGTATGAGCTTCTCCATGTACATCTTCTTTTTCTAATGGACACAAATTCTTCTCAAAGTCACTTTGCTTACCACAGGTTGAGGAAAATTCCTTCCGAATATTTTCATCCAGTTCAGCAACTTGTGAAACATTATTCGAGATTTCAGCAAGTGTATTGCTCTTCGCAGAGACATTCTCACAGGACTTTGCTTCTTTTTTCTTCCTCCTCCACAACTTTTTACTCTCCCTCTTTCTCTTTTGCCTCATGATAAAGCAGTTTGTTTCACCAGTTGGTCCGATCTTCTCTTGCTCCAAACTTTGATGGGAATTACCAGAGGAACATGTTGTATTATCTTTAACGTCCGGCTCATTAGCTTGGGAACAGAACATGGGATTTCCGCACCAGTATCACCTTGAGTAGTGCTTGTTCCCTGGATCTTTCTTTTCTTCTTATTTTTCTTCTTCTTTCTCTCAACAGGTAAAGGATTTAATTCATCGCAAGGCTGAGCCTCTGAATTCTCCAGGCAAGCTGAGCTGGAATCAGCTGGAAAGGTAAACATATAATCATGTTCACCGACGAAATCTTCTCTGGAAAGTAATTCTCTGTGTCCATCCTAAGATCCGAAACATTTCTATTACTCTTTACCCTCTTCCTTTGTCTCTTCTTGTTCACTACTGAGCTACTACCACCGCACGGCTCTGTCTCCATAACTTATTTAAGAAATCACACCAGAAAACAATTGATCCGTATCACTGAACAATGTCCAACCCGAAGCCCAGCGTCCTAACTTTGCAGTCTGGTCCCTAAAGACATGATAATAGAGATTTGTCCACATGCAATGATCTCTTCCTTCAAAGCAGAACAAGAAAATTTTCCCAGAGATATATATTTAAATTATTTCAATCCTTAATGCCCCTTTGACCTTTCCCAAGCTGCATTGTGAAAGTGAATATGCCCTTAAATACATTCCAGACTAAAAAGCATAATTATACAAGCAAGCAGATACAGAAAGATGCAATCAGTCAGTTCTACGAAAACACCTAATTCTCTGATTGGGGAAAGAATACAGCATTGAATAAGAGTAAACTAGCCCAAGAAACGAATTTAACTCTATAACAGGGCTATCAAATATCTTTTCAAATTAAGCAACTATTTCCTGGATGCACATTATCTGTTCTCGTGTCCATACTCATATGCATGAGACTTAATCTATCAGATGTTGCTTATAGGTTCTGACCCCCCCCAAAAAAAAAACATGATGAACTAGGAATTCAGAACTCAGATCGCCAGAAAACGATAAGTTGAAGCTGACTGGCATTTCAACACACAGAAAGTATTCTCATTAGTAACCGAAAACGACCAACCAGATCCTACTCAAGACAAGTTCTAAAAAACAAAATTATCGTACCAATACCAGTTCTTCGTCTGCTTTACTAACCCCAAATATTTTCATATTTGATTGACACTATTTCCCACTTAAACAATTGAAGATATTGCTTCAGTACTGAACAATACCAAAAGCCATCTATGACCCATCTACAAAGCCATAAGCAATAACACACCGGTTTGAGGAACCTTCACATGAAAATCAAAGAGAGAAGCATGCAAAACACCCAGCTTTAGCTAAACC